>BQNB010006515.1:0-85829 GCA_026074375.1 Tanacetum coccineum | reverse complement strand
CATCATCCATTCCATCACTTTCTCTATCTAAACATCACAACCCACATCTCTCTCTTGTTCTTGGTTTTGATCATAAGATTACATGTTTCTTCACACATATACTGAAAATATATAAAATAAAAAAAATATTTTTTAATTCCAAAAATTAAGGGATTTAAAAAAATGTTTTTTTAATTAAAAAGTTCAAAAAAAGTCAAAATGTGTTTGGACTATTATACCCTTTTGAATTAAATAAAAATATTTAATAATACTAAATTGTGATTGGTTTAAAGTGGTTATGTAAGTTCTATATAAAAAGTTGGTTCTGCATTGAATGTGTGTATATATATATATATATATATATTTGCTTGTCTACCAACTTTGTTTTGTAGTACGCCTCCATAGATCGATTCTTTGGTGCCCCAAACAAAGGGAAGCACACCGAGGGGGAGCATTTGCAAAATGTCTTATTTTTTACATTGCAATCGTCATGCCTTTATGTTGCATTGGTCAAATACGTTTTGCAACCGCGCCTCCACAACACTTTTTGCCTCGACAAAAAATGGGAGAAGATATATGTAAACTCAAACACTAAATACTTATTTTAGTACACTTTCAATCACTATGAGTTTTTATTTTGTCGTCATCAAAAAAAGGGAGATTGTTAATACACATATTCACGTAAAAACGATATTTATATTTAATGATCTTCGAGTTTTGATAATAACAAATATATGTCATACTACGTTAAATTTTACGTAAACAAGTTATTTAGTCGTAAGTTTACTTGCCGACGACAAATCACTTAAGCTATGAATATGACATTATAAAGCGTAGTTAATGATCAAAGAAAAATATTTTTTCTTGCATACAAAATTAATCATTTGCATAAACTATTACTAATAAAATGATTTCAAGTAAACACATGATTAATTATAAACTAGTTATATTAATCAATAAGACAAAAAATCTTTCTAAATCTAGAAAATCTTTTCTTTTTCATGTTAAGAAATATTTTCTTCTAGAAGAATCTAATAAATCTGATTATTAAGTACATAAGATTATTTTGTAAAGATTTGGGGTTAATCACTAAAATACAAAATAACAGCTAGCTGCTACACACGGATCCACCATAATTAAAGACGGATCCAGGCTACGGTGGATTCGTGGATCCGTGTAGCTATCAGCTTGGGCTAGAATTTGAATTTCAAATTTGCCTATAAATAGGAACCAAATATTTTCATTTGCTTCACACTTTTCCAACTTTTCTCTTGCATATTTATTTTCTCTCATACATTCTTTGATCATTATACTTGTTATATAATCCATTACAATTGATCAATCATTCTACTCTTTAGTGAAGAACACAAAGAAAACTTCAAGCTTTAAGTGTTATTAGTTTAGTTGAGTCATCACATTTGTGATATTTATCCACCTCCATCTATTTGTCTTGTGTTATCATATGTGTATGATAGGTTAGTATTTTAGGCCTTAAAATACGTAGTGTATTAGATTGGTTCTATCTCGAAGTAGAACTCGGTATTAATTAGCTTAGTACCGGAAAAAGTGTAAGCGACGTGTACGAATGGGGGATTTTCTCCCGCTAATGGGAGCTTGTTTACCATAGTGTGGAAAGAAAACTCTTCTAGTTGGGGAAACTTAGGGAGATGGAGTATGGCAAAGAGGAGCTTCATAGACCGAACCACTTTAAATCGTCGGTGTCTTTGTTTTATCTTTTCTATCTTACTTAATTATATTCCGCATTACTTATTATATTTATTACGACCCCGCTATCATATACAAACGTGTATATCTACTGAATTTACATAAGTAGACAATCAAAGTTTTTAATTTTTAAATGATAAAAACTATTCAACCCCCCTTCTAGTTTCCACAATTGGTATTAGGAGCCAAGGTCACCCAAGATCTTTAACGTATATTGTACATTAAAGCTTGATCGATCTATGGATTCCGATAAATATCTAGAAAGGGCAATCTATGCAAATACTACCAATTTTCGAAATCGATTGTTTTATATATTGGAAAAATAGATTTGAAACTTATGTCAACGCAAAAGATTTAGATCTTTGGCATATTATCATGAACGTGATTATCTACCTGTATCCAAAAAATTAAGTTACCAAGGTTTTAAAATAGTTCCTTTTAAAGAACAAACCCTATATCTAAAAAGAAAACTTTGCATAAAAACAACGGGGTCTAAATGGTCTTTATAATGCTTAACTAAAAAGGAATATGAAAGAATTTTTATGTGTAAAACAACTAAAGATATTTGGCAATCGTTGTTAATCACACAGTTTAGGTAATTGTTCAAGTAAATGATAATAAAAGTTAATCTTTAATCTACAAATGAATAATTTACTTCCCTTGAAGAAGAACTATTGATAGGCGGTTTTTGCTAGATTTAATACTATTATTACTACCCTTAAAGCCCTTGATTAAGGTTTATCATAGCGAAGAACCTAAGTTTAAGAAGTTTCCTAGGCTCTAATCCAAAACTTGAGAAGCAAAGGTCACCGCAATTGAAGAATCAAAAGATTTATCATCACTAGCTCTATACGAGCTTATCGGTAATCTAAAAGTACATGAAGTAGTCATGGAAAAAGATTCCGAAATTTACAAAGGAAAAAAAGGAAGGGTAAGATATATCCTTAATAGCTAAGAAAGAGTCCTAGTGATGATGATACTTGTGACATCAAGCGATGACTAAGAATATGCTATGGCCGAAAGGAACTTTAAAAAGTTCCAATAGAAAGAGAGGTAGATTTGTTAGGCAACCACGTGAAGAAAAGAAGTCATTCCGGTAAAGGGGTGATAAGAAAAGCAAGAGTGATAGGAAAAGCTTTAGATGCGGTGATCCGAACGTCCATTGGTGGAATGTCCCAAAGCCGCCACAAAATAAGGATCAAAAAGCATTTGTTGGGGGTTCTTGGAGTGATAGTGAAAATGAAGCCGAGGACAAAACCAACGAAGAAACTTGTCTCATGGCTCAATCGTCAAATGAGGTAACTCTTGACTCTTCTTATTTTAGTGATAATGCTTCTTCTTTTGATGACGATAGTATGCAAATTGAGTATGATAACTTATGTGAAATGAGCTAAAAATCATCAACAAAAATAATGATTTCTTGAGAAAATTAATAAAGAGCTTATAGAAGAAAAGAAATTTATAGTTGAATGAGAAAATTAAGAAACTATGAGAGAAACAAAGAAGTTGACATTGGTTGTGAGTCATGTCAAAAATTCATTTAGAAAACGCTAAACTTAAGGAAACATAAGTTAAATTTGTCAAATTTGATAAAAGTGCTAATTCACTAAGAGAAATGCTTAATGTTCAAAAGTCATCTAGTTGTAAAATAGGTTTAGAATTTGATAAAAGTAAAGCGTCAACAAGCAGAACAAAACCAATAAGTTTTGTTGGGTCTTCCATCGATTTGACAGGGGACAGATCTACCTTAAAGGCAGACAGATCCACCATACCTGGATCCGTCGACGAGCCAAAAAGTGGCAGAACACGTTTTTAGTCCACCTATGTCTTTGTGATCGGATTTCGTGATTGTTAAAAGGAAACTAATACATAATAGCATTGAATATTCAAATAGACCGCCTCTCAAACCACCTCTTAAGAATGGTTTAGGATATGTCAAAACCAAGTGTAGATCTAAAACACCGCTACCTAGATAAAATAATTCTTCTTAACCAAGACACAACACACCTCAACCTAGAAGAAATTCTAGTGGACCAATTTATCAAAATCATTATCCTATAAATTAGAATAACAATCAAACTCAAGGTTTTGTACATATGAGTAATTGTATCCCATTTCAATAACCCAATCAAATGCAAAAAGGCGAGGGATGTACAACAATAACATTTTTGGACGCACATGATATTGGGGACCAAGCGTTTGAGTTTGTTTTTGCTTAAATAGGTAGCTTGAGAATTGGTTTGGAGCCAGACGAATGGATTAAAGATAGCGGTTTCTTCAAACATACGATAGGTAACAAAAGTCTATTCTCTACCTACAAAGCATACGACGGAGTAATGTTTTTTTGGAAGTAAATTTAAAAGAGAAAGATCATAGGCAAAATGTCCGGTCTCGAACGATTTACTATATCAGACGTTAACCTGTAGATAACTTAGCTTTTTAATTTATTTGAGAGTCGGTCAAATAGTTGTGACAATAAGTGTTAGAGTCTTAATTTAACAAAAGATGGTAGTGAAATAATCAAGGACGATAAAGTCATAGGAAATGAAATTAGGAAAAATGGTTTATATGTCATGAAATTAGGAAAAAAGTCTCAAGACAAATTATTTCTTGCCACGTTAGACGATAACTCTACTTTGTGGCATAAATACTTGGTCACGCAATCTGCTTTTAATCCAATCTTGTCATCCATATAATTGTTAGAAATTTTACTCTAAGCTAAAAGACGATAAACATTTTTGTGATGCTTGCAAAATAGAAAAACAAGCTCATGCAAGCCATAAGGCTAAAAACATGATTTCTACTAATAGATGTTTAGAACTTCTACATAAGGAATATTAATTGTTCTCCGCTATAAGGAGTTTCGGAAGTATCTTATATACTTTTGGTGTTTTTTGAAAGGCAAATTTTTCTATCTCATAAAATATATATTTCACACAAAGCCTCTAGCAGGCTTTGAACCCAAAACCTTTTGGGTTAAAATGGAGCTTGGTCGGGATTTGATAACAAAGTAAAATACCGAAGCTTTTTGTGATGCACAAGGCATTACTCCATAATATTCTCGGCTCCTCGTACTCAACAATCAAATGGTGTGTTGAAAGGAAAAAATTGTAACATTACAAAATTTTTACGACTATTTAAATGAACAATCCTACCTCAAAAGTATTTGGTACAAACGTCATTGACACTTCAACTTATAATCTTAATATGAATACTAACCATCTCAAATTCTAGAAAAACCCTAAAGAAATTTATAAAGGAAGGAAACCCACATAAGAAAATTTTCAAATGTTTGGAATCAAGTGTCTTTCATTTTATACACTAAAGACTATTTAACCAAGTTTGACCCAAAGTCATACGAAGGTGTTTTCCTAGAAATAATCAAAAGTTTAGAGTATGCCTCCCATCTGGAACAATCAATGAACTACATGAATAAGCAGATAATTTGGAAAAGCAGACAGGAGGATATAAAACGATCAAAGGCATATGCTCACGTTTTCTATGGTCCTCAAAGAAATCCAAATGAACCTCCAAGGTATCTGTACAACAAGGATTTATTTTTCTTGAAGTACGAAAATACTGAGGAGAAGAGCTATATTCTTTCACTCCACAAGATACACGTTGTTCCATTTCCAAAAGATGATTTGGAAGAAAAGATGAATCGTTGGGTTCAAAAAGAGTTTAAGACTTTTAATGATGAAGCACGGCTGTCAATCCAATATTGGAAAGATTAGTGGCACAAGAGAATGTACAAGTTCAATCAAAGAAAAGTTAGAGATAATCCAGAAGAGTATTTCTCCAATCACAGGATACTTAAAGTTGTCATAATCACTACTAATCAACAACACGCGCTGGATTATATGGAACAAATCATTGTGATAAGAGAAAACAACAAACACATTAGCTTTCTGAGGCTGACTTCAAGTATCTGAACAAGAATAATATTGAAGATTTGTACTACCTCTGTCTGAACAAGAAAGTCAACCATCGTGAGAACAAGTTTCTGAATTATTTGATGACTGATGTGCTGTCGTGTATGGTCAAATTATTGATTACCAAGTTTTAAATTTATATTTAGCCGACTTATCCTAAAACAACACTTTAACGGGCAGTGTACCGATCGGGTGGAGTTTCGTGGTAAGTAGGGTGTCAAACACTAAGAGCGAGCTCGTTAACTGATGCAGTTTCGTAAGGGACTTCTATAAGAAGTTTTACAACTCCCTAGACAGAGTACCTAACCGTTGTAGTAATAGTATAGGCAAGACTTGGGGGTTGTTATCGTTCTCTAGGGGAATAGGTTGGGAAGGCTTGATCACGGTCTAACATAATTCTAGGGGTTGAGAGAAGATTATTTTTGTGTTTTTATATTTTATAGAAAGTAGGTAAATCATATGTTTGAGAGGTTGGTTTGGTTTTAGCTATTAAACTAAATAATAAACTATACTAATGGTGATAACAATATAATAAAAAGATTGTATTCATTTAATCATGTATTACTCCCTAGATTGCTTCTCCTAGTGTTGTTGCTTTGTTACACGAACCTGCCGTCTACTTAATATTCCGTTGAGGCAACGCACAAGTAAGGTAGTATGAAGACTATTACAAGGCCCCCAAGAGTATATTAAATGCATTTGAAATATATTAAAAGTGGATCAACCATATAAGGGGCAAGGTCGTATGAAGACTGTTACCCGATGGTATCCTTTCTACACAATCATGTTTCCCTAGACATATCAACAGCGATACAGATAAAAGCTGGTTTTCTAAAGCCTAACATGCATATTCATCACAAGAAGCAACACCACTAAGATCTACATTTTAGGTTTCATACAATCATAAATGAACACAATAAGGAGTTTAGCCAAGCATGTTAAAGATAAAGTAAGAACAATAAATAATCAAACAACAAGACATATTGAATGATTAAGATAATCTTACTTGATTAAAACATGAATTGAAGGAGTTACAATAAGGTTTTGAAGCCCTAAAATCATCCTAATAAGCTGCCAAACGAACTAGGGTTCGTCTCCCTTTTTTACTCTAAAGTTACACACTTAAAACCCTAATTTCGGGTTTGTATATATAGATAAATCGATGTGACGGCGTCGCGTTTTAATCGTGACGCCGTCATGAAAGAGAATATTCTAGATCTTGGGCTGGGTTGTGCGAGCTGACGCCGTTGTGAATTCTTGTGACACCGTCGTGGGATGAATTGTGATGGCGTCACATGTATCTTGTGACGCCGTCTCCAGCCGCTGAGAACATAATCTTGAGAGATGTTGGAGTAGGTCCGTAGTCTCGTCCGTTTCTTCTCCAAATGATCCCAAGTCACGTTTATTTCCTCCAAATGCTAAATACCTAAAAAGGAACGAGTAAGTACCTATTTTGGGCATAAATGCACGCTTTAGGGGTTTAAATGACCTCGAAAAAGTGTATAAAATGACACCTCATCAAATACCCCTACACTTGGGATTTGCTTGTCCTCAAGAAAATAGGCTTTTCTACCTATACAATAGCAATATTAGGGTCATTTAACCTACTCTTCAAAAGCATTTTACAACACAACCTTCTAGACCTCATAATTAAAAGCAAGGAAATCATATACTAGCACCTCACATAAGTGTTTGGGATTCTCTCTTTCTCTTAGTTGTATAATGATTTATAACATAATAGGGAAACAGAAAATAAACACGCATTACCTGTCATAGCATATAAATTACTATAGGCTTGGTAAAGGATCAAACCTCCACCGCTAGGCGCAAGCATTATTCATTACTATGAGGTCTTTTTAAAGGGTTGTGGGGTGTAGGTGTAAGATAACATATAGTGGAAACAGAAAGGATGGGATATATTTGGGTGGCTTTGGGTGAATTTGGAGTGAAAGGGTTAGCTAATTATTTACACGAATACACGCTGGTTTGGTTGCTAAGCCAAGACTCGGACTAAGATATACAAACTCTACTCAACTCTACATCAATCTCTTTCTTTTTCTTTTCTGTTCTTTTTTTTGAATAAGATAATACATCACAACATGGGGTTTATAACACGTACCCCTACACTTGAGCTTTTACATACTCGATATTTACAATCTAACTAATGACCCGATTTGAGGTGGATCAAAATAACATGGAGATCATCTAACAAACGTATGGGGGTATTGACTTAACTTTTCTCCCCTATTCTTCTATGAAATAAACTAACCCCCCCCACATCATGAATCCCAATCTCCCAAATAGGTATTTTACAAGGATAAGACTTAGCACCGTGTACTCAAATAATTAACTTGGGTTAACACAATAATGTACTAAAAGTGAGTACATACAAGGTAGGCTAAGGCGATTTGGGTGTAATGATTGGTTTAAAGGTGACAATGCTCTTCATTAATAGTCCGGCTTAACCAGAAAATTACAAGAACCGTGAAAAAGGATAGGCTCGGTGGGTTGTAATAGGGGTATCCTACACTAAAAATGAGTGCATGGCAAGGGTGTGGGATAGTTATATGATCGGTGTGACCATCATAACAATTACAGGTTTAAAACATGGGTTAATCCTAATGCCTCTTATCAAGCAAATTTTAATGCTTACTATGCGGTCTCGGGATGCATCACAAAAACAAGTTCTAGAATTTAATATACTACTGGTACACTGATATAATTTAAACCGATCTCAATGCTCCAGAAAAGGCGACAAAACCACATATACACATCCGTAATGACGGAATAAACATATATGACTGCTCACTCCTTAACTCGAGAAAGCTAAAGGTATAAACTATCTTGGGTATCAATAATGGATACCCGAATTCCTATAGATCTAAAGGCGAACCTCACATTTTTGGGGTGAAATTCTGAGGGTTTTATGCTAGTCATATACATTTCTATCCATGAGACGCTATTAATACTCGGTTTTTGTCGGTATGTGTCATAAAAAAAAAATTTGGGGTCAAAAATTACCTTTTTCATGCAATTTTCGATGAATTAACCCATCAATTTGACGGAACAAAGCAAATGGAAAATGAAAGAATAGTTTCTAAAGCTTATTTCCCCTACATCTAAGTTGAACATTGTCCCCAATGTTCTATAGAAGTACCCGTAAAAACGAATAAAGGGAAAGGAAAACAAGTAAAAGAAACTAGTACTCCCCTGGTTTGCTCAATAATGGAGAAAAAACATGCGATAACTGGTTAAATCGTCCTCCAAGAATCATCCAATGAAACTTCCTAAGAACTTCTAAGCTTCTTCTTATCAAATATAACATGTAATCAAAGACAAAGACAACTACACCAAGCATAAAATGTGCGATATAATAATATACAATGTGAAATTAGGGTTGACTCTATAAAGCAGTAAAGATAGGATGAGAGAATTGTTAAACTCAGGGTTTTGCAAGTTTATAAAAGAATTACAACTTTCTTAAGTGTTGTACAAGTTTTATTTTCAAAAATACTTAAAATTTTTGAGTTTTCCTGTAACTGGGCGTTTGACGCCGTCAGGAATATCCTGACCCCGTCACAAGTGTCGTGGTGACGGCGTCGCGTGTAAATCGTGACGCCGTCTCCACACTCTGTGAAAACTCATTTTTCGTTTTTGATGAAAAATTTCCTGCACTTATTCTTATATGTTATTTTCCTGTACAAAATGCTACATAAAAACCTGAGAATTAACAATTCAATCATATGACTCGAAACTGACGCGAATTAATCTAAACAATTTATTTCAAATGTTTGAATTTGGTTCTAAAAACCGGATAATTCCCCTACACTTATTTTGTTGCAAAATACCTTTGATTGCAAATAAGATGAAGTTATAAACAAACAAAGCATGATTACAAACTAATTCAAACATAACAAAACAAATGATAAATAATTAAAACACACAAGACACTCCTAATATTGGTTTACCTCCCAAAAAGCGCTTTTGTTTATTTACGAGTCTTGTAGCTAGACTCGAAGTCACACGTCTTTACGTGACTTCTCCTTCATCATCCGTTCCAGTCACATATTCGGGCCCAAGCTCTAAGCATTCCTTATAAAATCCTAATATTTTGCTCATTACATACTCCACTCCTCTTCTCTTATCTCATCGTTCTAAGGAAACTGATTTTCATTCTCTGTATTCTAAGTCTGACAGTGAGTTGTACTGTTCTATCATATGGGGCCATCTATAATGCAACTCATCTTACCGTAGTGAATATTACAACACTTCTGGGGAGTCTTCGTCATTTGGATATTTTCACAAAAGGTTTCCCTATTACTACTTGTAACAACCTATGGTCTATAATTGAACTAATATCCTCAACAATCATGAAGTCTACAATATAGGTGAAGTTTCCTACGAAGACATGCATTCCCTTGATCCTTCCTGTGAAATTGCTAACTCCTCTATTCGAGTTTTCCCTAGGGTCAAGTTTTCTCCTCATGATCTAATTATACATCATTCGGGTCATGATGTTTAGAGGGGAGTTAGGGTCAATGTAGGCTTTTTCCAAATGCACATGCCCAATGTTGCATGGTATCTTGAGGTTTAATGGGCACCCTTCCATGATGATGGGGTTCCTTAGAAATATCAAAGGGATTGGGCTACACATGAGGTACTTGTGATATGAAAGTTCACTCCTAGTTGGGAATATGTCAAAGGTAATCCTGCTTCTACCCTTCGGTAGTTTGATACTCCTTCCTCTTCAGGTTCTACTTCGCTAGAGTCATCATTCTTTCTAATTAACTCAATAAACATGACTTATACATCGTCCCCCTTTGTGCAAACGACCTCGATGTTGGATGATTGAGGAACCAATCCGAGCAATTCAAAGAACGAATTGAATTTGAGGACTTTTTTGGTGATGAATGCAACTAACGGATCAGGCGATGTGGAGGGGTTGACACGGATATTTTCTGGGCTGTCCTTTTCTAATTCCTCATTCTCTTTTGCTTTCTCATCATAGGAGTCGCTTTGTTCTCGAATGATTGAAGTGATGTAGACCAAACCTTGGACATGGTTAGAGCATTGCGGGTCCATATTTTTGGGAAAAGAACAAGGCAGACAAAACTGGGGAAGCACTTTAGTTTGGGTTCTTGACCGTATCGCTAGGTAGGGCTCCCGCTATTCGATCGGTGATGCCCTTCAACACTGTGTCGATCTTGTTGGTCATCTCACTTTGCTATTGTTTGAAATCGGCTTCAAACTTGGACAGTCTAGCATCTTGAGATGCCATGAAGTTAAATACCAATCCTTCAAGATTTGATTGATTGATCAAGCTTTGAGGACGGTTGTTAAAGGAACGGTTTAGGATTGAACTGTTAGGTTAGAAACGGTTAGGTGGGTTTAAAAAATTAATTGAGAATTAGGTGTTTGTCCTCCACCTAAAGGTCCGGTGACTTCCTTCATGATGATTATAGTGGTCACCAAGACTGTTTTGCTCAGCTATAAAGTAATATCAACTTAACCAGAGCGTAGTGACAACTTTTTTAGAAACAATCTCGACTAAGGTCGAAAGTTGATCTGCAAGCTTATCAATTCTTTCATCCGTTTTACTAGAAGTAGCATTCATCCTAGAGACATTTGATCTATTTCGTGAATAACGAACTTTTGATTTATTCTCAATTATGTTTAAAGCCTCTCTAGTCGTCTTACTCAAAAGATTTCCACCCGTCGCGGCATTTAAGGAGTCTTGTTCATTCTCGTTTAAACCGTTATAAAAGGTATCAACTTGAGTTAACTCCGTAAATCCGTGATGGGGACAAGCTCTAAGCAACTCCTTAAATCGTTCCCACGCTTCACTAAAAGTTTCCTCAAATTTTTGTGTAAATCGAGAAATTTCATTCTTTAAGTGAGTGGTTTTCGAAGGAGGGAAAAATTGATTCACGAATTTGGTAATGAGATCTTCCCAAGTCAAGTCGAATTTGTGGTTCCTTCACTCGTATCAAGTTAGCATCTCCATCGAGTGATATGGAAACATCATAAGCTTAATCACATCGTTAGGCACATTCCTAATTCGTAAATACCGGTAATCCTTTTGAAAACTATTAATATGATCATGAGGAATTTTCACTTTCCACACCGTAAAATGGATTTGCTATGAACCAATTGAAGCAAAATTCGTTTTTAATCTCAAAATGAATCCCGCATTAATTCCTAGTAAAACAATACTCTCCGTACCCTTCCGTGGTGCCCGAGAAGCTTCTTCCATTGTATGTTCCCCATGGTGCATCGATAGTACAAACTCGGGTTCGACTTGTTTGAGCACGTCATTTGTTTTCGACGGTCTCGGAATGGTTACGTTTAATAATTGGAAAATAGGAATTTCAAGTGCGCATGCACTAATAAGCAAAAGAAACGAGAAAAAAGAAATATTTTGTTTACCGATAATCAAAAAACTAGGGGTAACTCCTCTTAATTAAAATAAATTTTACAAAGAGGTGCGCCTTTTTCGTAAGTGACACAAACGGTAAAAAAATATTAAAACTTTGGTTCTGGAACTAAAATGATGGGATAATACCCTCAATTGAAGGTAAGTATTTGCCAACTTTGTAAAGTTTTATATTCACAAATTAACGAGAAAAATTGAAAAATCCGGAAGAGCAAATATTTTTGTATTTTTGTTTTTAATCTTCTACTTATACTAAAAAGAAAAGAAAAATATTTTTTACTTTTTATATATATATATATTATTTTTGATTTTTTTAAAAGCGTAACTTTCGAAGACGAAATGTTCTTCAAATCACGATCGACAAACTTCAAACGAAAGAATCTTAATCACAAATCCCCGGCAGCGGCGCCAAAAACTTGATATAGTATTTATAATACACGCGTATAATATAATATAATAGTGATGAAATTACCAAACTACCCTTGAGGACAAAGGAAGAAAGGAAAATTCTCACGATTATATATAATACGTATATTTACCGGTAAGTGATTACCGGGTCGTATTCCTCGAAGATTTATGAAATTGAGACCACGTTTGTTGTTTGGACAATGAATTGAATTGGTTCGAAGAAGATTTGTTTTCTAAAATCCTAAAAGTGAGCAAATTAAAGGACAATTAAACCTAACTTTAATTACGGGAAATTAAACTTTAACTAAAAACGCAAACCGGAAACCCTAAAGGGTGATTAAAAACACTAAATTTCCAAAATTAAACCTAAAATGAATTTTTCTTTTTTAATGGACTCTAATTGACTAAAAAGTAAGTTTAAAGAAAACTAGAACAAAAACGGAGTTGAAATGAGCTTAAAATTTTGAAAAACGTGAACGGGAACGAATCCCGTTCTTTAAAAAATGAAATTTTGCAATTTGAACCCTACGAAAGCAAAACTATTTTTCCTAGAAACTATACGATAAAAGAAAATTTTCTAAAAAAGAATTATAATTTTTTAATTATTTTTCTATTTTTTATGAATTTTTAAAGTTTTTAATAAAAATAAATGTTTAAAAATACTAAACTAATTATAAAAATTCTGAAAAAATTATAAAAAGTAGCTTGAACTAAGAGGAATCTATGAAAAATAAGTTGGGAAACACAGCTTATCGAATAAGCTGTGTTATAAGCTAAACAGCTTATTAACCAAAAAGGACTAAAACGTATACAAATAATAAATTTTGTGAAACTATAACGAAAAAGACCACAGGGCACGTTGGTAGTGAGTGTATGTGTTAAAACACTTGGTGAAGGTGGTAGAGGTCCCGGGTTCGAGCCTTGCTCACCCGGGGCTTCCCATTCTCCTAAGTGTTTTAGTTTTTTCTATTTTTTATAACTTTTTAAAACTCTTAAAAATAAGCAACTTTTGTAAAACAACTATTTTTATAAACTACAAATAAGCTCAGAAATAAGCTAAATAAGACAGGATTGCTTAAACTATACTAAGTCCTAGAAAACTAACTGTTTGGCTTTTTTAAAGGAAATTAAGCTAAAGAGAAAGACAAAAAATCTAAAACAAATGAAAAGTTATATCTAAAAGCTCAAGAGATCAAAAATAAGCAATGACAATAAGCTAAAAAGACAGAAAAGCTAAAAATCTTAAAAACACTTAAAAATTTACACTAGAGAGCAAATAAGCTCACATAAGCTTATGACAAGACCAAATAAGCTAAAATGAGCTTAAACTATCCTAATAAGCTAAACTAAACTTGAATAAGCAATTACAATAAGCATATAAGCTAAAATAAAGAAATAAGCACCTTTATTGTAAACTGAAAACAAAACAGCCTCTTAATGCACTTTTGAGCTTAGTTTAAGTTCTCTAATGAAACCTTGAGACCAAATGGCTTATTGAAGCTTAAACTATGACCTACTAGCTACTTAGAAATGCTTTTGAAAAGGAGTTTGGAAAACATTTGCTTAATGAAAAAGGCTTTTGAAAACAGCTGAATTACTCAGTAGGATCTGAGTTTTTGTTTTTGTTTGAAAAGACAAATGGCAACTTTTGAGCTTAAAGACAGATAAGCAAATGAACTTATTTTGAAAAATCAAGTTGAGACAAATGATTAATGACCTAAAAGCTACTTAAATTATGAAAATCAAAACCTAAAAGTTACTTAAACCTACTGAAAATTAAACTAGAAAATGACAGTTTGCTGATTTTCCTATCTGGTGTATTTTGCACAAATATGACCCAAACTTTTATTTGACAAAGTGCAGGCTAAGAACTCAATTCTACACATATCAAACACACATATGAAAGCAAATGAGGCTATGTCAATTACTTAGATTTGATTGAAGCTTCAAATGCAAATGAGACTAGACAGATTATGACTTATATAAATCTAACTTATGAAAAACTAATTTACCCTAACATAACTTCTTAATTCTATTCTAGCAGACTTATTTATGAAGTTAAAATCAAAATCCAAAGACCAAATGGCCCCTAGCAGTACTAACTTGTGGTTAGTACTGCTATGCCAAACACCCCTTTAAAAACACTCAATTCCATTTAAGCTTATGAAAATGAAATCTACTTAATAAAACTTGATTACCAAATAACAAACAACTATTAACAGAACTTATGAGCTTATACCAACAATCAAATAAGCCAGAATCATTAAGCTACTAGTTGAACTAATATTTTTGGATTTTTATTGATTTTTAAGATAAAATATGAAAAACTATGATCTAAACTACTAAACTTGAAAACAGATGATCAAACATATTTAATAAGCACAGTAAGACAGATTTAAGCACTAATAAGCAAGTAATAAGCTGAAAATAAGCAAATGCAATTATTAAGCTAAGAGACTTGAAATTTAAAGAAGACTTACAAAAGCCTTAGCTAAACAAAGGCTTTAAAAGCTCAAGGAGCTTCTTCAAGCTCTAGCTTATCACTAGGATAAGCTAGTAAAGTCCTATGAGCTCATCCATTGCTAGCTCATCATCCAAAAAGCTTAATCCCATTTAGCAAAGGTAATAGACTGATTTTAATTGTTCAAGTATATTAGATGACTAATTTGAACTCAATCTGAGCTTAGAGACTCAGAGAGCTTAAGATGAGCTTATTAGAAGCTTATGAAACATTAACAGCTTATTAAACAGAATTTGAATAAAAGTGAGCTTTAGAAAAGTAAGAGCTTATTAAGGAAACTTAAATTGTATTAATAAAACAGCTGATTACAATACTGAAAAGGAAATTACATTTAGCTAACATTAAGGTAAAACATTTTGAAAGGAAAAGCTAAAATTTAATAAGCTAAAAAAATGAAAAAACTAGCTAGCTCTCTATCTCCAAATGTGTGTGATGAAGTCTGCTTTTATAGAGCTGAGATGAAGCTTCTAGGCCTTGAGTCTGTTATACGCTCCTTGTAATCTCGTACCTTGATTCTTTGCCCATCATTGGATCCATCCTTATGACCGTTGGATTGATTGAGTGAGCACACGGATTGCCAACATGGCATTCCGTGTGTCAGACCTCTGTGCTTCTTTTGCACTTGTTTTAGTGCAAATTTCATTGATTGGTGTGCTTTCTTTCATATCCGCGTGTCCCTTCTTGAGGTGTCCTAGCCAATGAGAGGCTTTTATGACATTTAACTCTGCCACATCGTACCTTGGTACTCGAATTACTAAGCCACCCTGTCAATTGCCATTTACCCTTTGATTTAAGTTGGGTTAAACGCGAAGACGATGATGAATAGTAAAAGAGATTACGCGCCCTTTTTTTTACAGTAAGATGGTGGTTTGACTCGGGGTTTTGGGTCGTTGACTTGGGCTTTTTATAAAAAGAAATGGGATGGGTCGGGTATAAGGTTTAGGGTAAAAAGGTTTATTATTAAAAGTTAACACCCGTTAGTTAAGGGACTAACAGTGTTAGGGTTTAGGGCTCTTTATGAATTTTGATTTAACATTAAGGGCTTTTGTAGTATTTTTAGGGTTTTGGCATTTTGTGTTTGACCAAGCTTTGACTAAAAGTTGACTTTTGTTGACCATTGATTAATACTTCTGTCTCTTTTGCACTCTTTTCGTTCCCGTGTCCGTGTTTGTCCAGCTTTGACCGTTTTCTTGTGTAATTTGCATTATCCGAACCTACACAATCACAAAGACAAAACAAGCAATATACATGCATTTAATGCACAATTTTATCTTTTAAGGGCTATTTTTTGTATAGAAAGGATATGTGATTTCTCACATATCAGTCTTCCTGGATTTTCGTACTTGCTTAATTTATGTTACGGCGTAACCATTATTGGTGTTACGCCGTAACATTCTTTAGAATTTACACTTTAAGTCCTTTTTCCCTTGTTTCTTGTCACTTTCATGCATTTCACCTGAAAACTACAAAACAATAGAAAATATCTCGTTTTTGAGTGTTAGTAAGACATTAGTAGGTATTTTAGGGGGTATTTTGCCACCAAAAAGTATTAAATATTTGATGTTATCACTAATCTATCTATTGGATTGTCCTTGGGTAGATACTCTAGTTCTAGCTGGATCATGGAACAATACCTAATCTTAACCGCCTTATATCTTCTTGATTATCATCACTTGGTGGGTCATTTGGTATTACCATTTAAGCTATAAAACCATTTTAAAAATCAATCAAGGTGTTTAAGAAAGCATTTGAGACACCTTGAGAGTTTTCTTTTCCACCAAAAAGCTCCCCCAACACATATGCATCATAATATGAAAGAGTTTTGTGCATGAGAGGTAGAGAACGCACTTAAATTCAAAAGATCTTATCCGAATTAAGCAATATTGATAACATTTTAATCACTATTCTCCCCCTTAAAAATTACATGTTTTTTTGTAATTTTTGATTATACAAGTGAATTAAAATACAAGTTAATGTACATTAACTCGCTTGTGGAATGAAAGCGCATGGGGAAAACAATGTTGCATGATAAAATGAAACTTATATTTTCTTTTTTCTGAAATATTTATACTCCCCCTCAAAAATAGATTAAAGTGAAAACTTGGAGAAGGAGATTGTTGAGCACACAATTTTAAAAGATTTTGAATATACCGTTTGAAAATATCTTAAAAAATTGCGCTCAACAAGAAAAGAGTAATGTAGAGTAAACCATAGATCAGATACATCTAACATATTTTCTTTGACACTTCTCTTGAGCATTCAAAACTTGGAATGTTTGTATGACTTTGTTCAAGACCGAGAAGATATGAACTTCTCGTTGTTGAGGATTAATGCACATGAATGTACACGTTCCTTTCTTTAAGGTTCGAGTCCTAAGCTGACATTTACTTAGAAGTTGTAGAAAATTTAGAAAAGACATGTTTTGAGAAACATCTAGGAACTCTCGCTCGAACTTTATTTACATGCCCGTGTCATTGTTGAACGACATTTCTAGGGGGTAAATATTATCGATTTACGAGAGACATGTCCGAGAGGATTATTTTTGGTATTTTTGAAAATTTTCGATTTTGTATTTTGCTTTTATAGGTTTTATATTTTTGTATTTTGCTTTCTCTGATAAAATATATACAAAGTGGTACAGTGATTTTGCAAGACGTTCAAGCTCCTTGGGAGATAAACTGCGCATACTAAGGCGACGAACCAAATAATTAAACCTATCTAATGGAAGGGATTTGGTGAAAATGTCGGCCAGTTGGTAGTCAGTCTTAACAAAATACAGCTCAATCGTACCTTTTTCCACGTGCTCTTTGATGAAATGGTAGCGGACAGCGATGTGTTTAGTTCTTGAGTGTTGAACCGGGTTGCAGGATACGGCTATGACTGACTTTGAATCACAGTAGATAGGAATTTTGTCAAAGTGAAAGACATAATCCGTTAACTATGTTCTCATCCAAAGGACTTAAAAGCGGATAGAGACACATATTCTGCGTTCGCGGTTGATAGCGATGTACAATCTTATTTTTTTGAGGACCAACTCACCAGTTTTTCACCTAAGAATTGAGTTCCTCCGAAAGTACTCTTGAAGGTGTCCTTACATCCGGCATGATCTACATCTGAGAAGGTAGTCAGTTCAAAACCAGAATCTTTCGTATACTAGAGACCCATAGTGACGGTTCCCCAGAGATAACGAAAGATCCTTTTTACCTCCTTGAGGTGCTTCTCAGTTAGCTGGGCCTGGTACCAAGCACATAAACAAGTAGCATGTACTATGTCAGGTCTACTTGAAGTAAGATACATTAGGGAACCGATCATGCTTTGATATTTCGTTGCATCTACGAGAGTCCCATTCGTATCAAGATCAAGCTTGTGTTTAGTCTCCATTGGAGTACCAATGGGATCACAATTTTCCATTCCATGTTTTTTCAAAATTTCAAGCATATAATTGGACTGGTTTATGAAGATGCCACGGGGGGATTTGTTAACTTGTAAACCAAGGAAAAACTTTATTTCCCCCATCATCGACATTCCGAAGCAGCTTTTCATAAGGTCAGTAAATAATTATAAATACCTAGGGTTTGTAGAACCAAAGATAATATCATCTACATAGACATGTACCACTAAGATGTTGTTGTCATAGCGTCTTGTAAACAGTGTTAGATTAGTTGTTCCTTTGGTGAAGTGATTCTGTAGGAGAAACTTTGACAATTCGTCATACCATGCCCTCGATGCCTGCTTTAATCCATAGAGTGCCTTCTTCAGCTTGTAGACATGACTTGGTTGATCAGCACCGATGAAACCTTCAGGTTGACATACATACACTTCTTCCTTTAATGACCCGTGCAAGAAAGCAGTTTTTACGTCCATTTGGTAAATCGTGAACAATTTGTGTGCAACGTAAGCCAGAAATATCCTGATAGCTTCCATCCTAGTAACCGGAGCGAAGGATTCCTCAAAATCTATTCCTTTCTCTTGGCGGTACCCTCTCACAACCAGACGAGCTTTGTTTTCTTCATCGAGCTTGTTTTTGAATAACCATTTCAGAGTAAGGGGTTTTTTGTTGTTCGGATAAGTAACTAACTCTTATACACCAAGCCGTTTAAACTGGAGAAGCTTATCTTGCATTGCTTCAATCCATCCAGCATCGGTCATAACCTCTTTAACATTTCTTGGTTCCATAGTGCTCATGGAAAATTCATAAATGCACATTTCTGCATCTGTTCGTAGCTGATTTCTTATCAATATTGGTCTTGAGGGTTTTCTTATCACTTGTTCTATAGGGTGATCCTTAGTTCATTGGAATTCATGTTAGTACGGTTGATAGAACGTATGCATCTTTGATGGATCCACATATTGTGAAGATGATTCAGTAGAACTTGTGGATGGTGGAGCAAATGGATTTATGAATGCGTTGTCATCGAAAAATACATCATTAGCATTATCAGCAACTGCTTCTGATTGGAGTTTCATTTTGTTGCTGAAAATGTTGTTGTTGTAGCTCGTCAACATCTTTTGAAGTGTTTGGAATAGCTGAAGCCTCTGTAGATGAATTTGTTGATTTCGGTGTAGTTTATGCAGTTGTTATGGATGCATTTGGAGTCTAAAGATTCAAAGTTGCTGGTGCAGCGGGAGCAGTTCTTGTACCATCTAACGGCTGACCACCCATATAATCATCATACATTGCTTCGAACAAGAGTTCCAAATCACATTCAGTAGGTTTTTGAGATGTTATTGTTGACGGAACATAAGTAAGATCGAGTCTTGAACAGATGTGTCCAGGAGTCCTTCCTTGAAGCTAGGGTTTTAAACTACGTTATGGTAATGAGAACTAGCAAGTACGGTGAATCTAATGCATGTGCGTTAGAGTATCTAACACTTTGACCTGGAAACCCTGTTAAGGAGGTTCTTTTAATGAATCTACCTGATCACATGTACAATATTTATACTCTGAAACGGTCCTCGCGGAACCGGAGGTTAACGTTACCGACATTGACGAATAATAAAGACATGATTCGTCCATATATGTTATTATTGCTAACCCTTTATATGCAGGTACTAATGCGGGTGTTCACCTCAGTTCCATTGTCGTCAAGGACACATGCTCATACTCAATGCTCGAAGATACATTCAAGGCATCAAGCAAGACTTGAAGAAAGCTCTGAACTTCAAAGATACACTTCTGCAACCTTTGATGATCAAGAACTTCCTAAAAGAACATCAAGTATATGATTACAAGCAAATCAAGTAGAATAATCTATAGTGAGGGAGATTGTCAGCTTTCAAGTGATGTCAAAGTGCGAGTATGTTGGTTAAGAAGATGTTTCTGTCAAGTATCCAAGATTATCTCAAGGCTAAAGACAAAGAAAACAAGATAGAGATCAAAGATCCAAGATCACAAGCATGCGAAAGGAACTCCAAAGGAATCCCACTGCTACAAGGTTCCAAGATTTACGACATCAACGGAGTAAAGCTATCTACGCAATGACCACCCCTTAGGGGGGATGAAGTGATGGTCATTTTATGTTTACGAACCTTGTAATAGTCTAAAATAATAGTTACGAGATTCCTAATCTAACATTGTACAAAATATGAGATTTATCGCACATCGCAAGAAAAGGGAAAGTGTAAGAGGCTCCTTCCCCTATAAAAGGAGACCTCCCTCCTCATTTCTTGTGTTGGGTTGAAAGGCTTATGTTTTTGTAAGTTAGAAAGGTAGGTTGCTTTGTTTTGCTTATTCTCTCTTATCAAGAAAACATCTTATTCTTCTAGCTTATTCCTTTTTTCCACCCATCTTTTCCTCATATTATTTCTTTTCTTATTTGTGTGTGAAACATGGTAAGCTAGGCTTACAGATTGGTTAATAAAAAGTCAAAATTGGCTTCAATTGATCAAAATTAAAAAAATTCATGTAGAATGAAAAAAACTACCAAAAAATATGTGTTAAAAATGTAATAAAAACTATAAAAAATAGGAGGTAATTAATAAAACTTTAGTGGTTGATTTTTATATAACTTATATGGACTTAATTGTAAACTTATAAGTTTTCATGTTTTTAAATACCTCGTATTTTTATATTTTATAAAAAAAATACAACAATATGTTATCGTTATATATATTAATACATTGTATATTAAACGAATGTATTTGCACGAAGTTGTAAATATAAAAAAGAAAAATACGAGTTACTGTAACATGTAAATGAATACACGAGATTATACATATACGAACGACTCATGTTATTATTCTTTATGAGATTTAGTAAGGATATCCAGAAAAAAATATTCTTTTTAAACTACCCGCATTTAAACTCATGGTATTCCTCTTTATAAGTTTAACCCGCGTACATGTATAAAAATCGGGGTAAATTACTATTAACGTGAACATAAATATCAAAATAAAGGCACGACCTCACACATTAGTGTGTGTAATACTCCGTAAATTCAGATAAATAATTTATTCATATTTTATTTCTATTTTCACCCAAGTAATTTTTTTTACTTTTACTATTTACCGATTGGTAATTTTGCATTCCTAGTTAAGCTTGAGCCGTCTTTAGGCTTATTGCTCGTCTACGTATCCTACGTAGTTCAATATTTCCACTATATACCCCGAGGTTTTATAAATTTTTATTTTAGCATTTTTAGTTTTTATTTCACGTCTTCGCCAAACCTTGCTAAAACGTTACATTAAACCTTAAACCTTTATTTTTTTACCTAAACCTTCACATTTCAACAAATGTATATACAAATAATTAATAATAAAAAATATATATATAAAAAAGAAAAAGGGGGCCATATAGGCCAGCCCCTGGAACACCAAACCCAAAACCATACTCCACAATTTGTAACTTCCCATAACTCTAATCATTCATTACATGCACACCTCTCATCTCTCATTGTTAAAAAAAATTAAACCTCCATTCTCCTCCTCCTAGGGCTGCCGATTTCACCACCACCACCACCATATCACAAAAAATTTCTTGGTCATTTTCTACCTTACAATATCATCCTTGAGATCCTTGCAAAGTTTGGTATCTTGAATCAAAGATTTGGGCACTTTATTGGTGATTTTTTTGAAGACTAGGTTAGGGTTTTTTATAAACAAGTGGGTAATGTTATTTTGAATATTTAGAAGCAAAGATTTGATTGGTTTGGCTGTTGTTTGGGTTCGAAAATCAGCAAGCAAGAGAGGGTGTGTTTGTGTTTGATTCACTAGTTTTTAACTAGTCTTTGTAAGTTTCTCATCTTTGTTTTTCATTTTTCTTCTTGCAAAAAGGCATGTATTTTGGTTATGATTCTGGAAAAATGGTGTTTTTGATGGTTTAAGTGTATGGTATAAATTAGTATGGCATTGTACATGATTTTGATTGGATAAAAACTATGTTTGGATTGGTTTTGCAAATGATTTTTAGGACAGTTTTGGAGCAGCAGGTAGATAGGGTTGTTTCAAAATATTATTGGTCTAAAGGGTTCTAGGAAATTAGATAGGGATGTAGAGAAATTAGGTACATGTAGCTGTTTGGATGGAGCCGTAACTATTTCCGATGAGTGAGATATCACCGAAATGGTGAAACTAGTCAAATATTGAACCCATAATTTGAAATTGAAATAAGTTTAGATTTTTGTATAACAACACCTATTTTTGTAAGACTGTAGGTTCCAGATATTGAGCTAACTTAGATTTTAGCAGTCGTTTCGGCCTCTACGGATTTACGGTTTAGGAGATACACTTAATTTAGTGGAGCGGTAAGATTCTGGAAAATGACAGCTTTGGTATTGAAGGGTAATTTGGTCATTTCACTTTGGTTCTGGAACTTTTTGGGCAGTGGGGCCCACAAACGTAGAAAATAGACTCAAAAATATTTCCGTAGGTGAAAACCTTAAATTTAGGTCATTTACGAATTTAGAATTAGAAGATTGGGAAGTCGGGTAAATGCAGAATTTTAAAAATGACTATTTGTTTTAAACTTATAAAAGGATGCGTAAAGCCTTATGAACTAAGCTTATAAGAAATAAAATAAATACATGTTTGGGGCATATTAATACAGATCTAGACTTTATACTTTGGGTAAAACTTGGTTTATAAAATCTTAAGTGCAATGCCATACTTGTTACGGATAAATGTTTTATAAAAAATTTCTTTTGTTACTTTTCCTTTTCTGTTGAGTATTGTTTCATTTTCTAAGTTGCGCTGTAAATTCTAGGTTGCTCTTATGAGTTCTTTGCTTTATCCTACATCTATATCATTTGCTTTTGCCATTTTGCTCAAGGTGCGTTCATAGCCTATTTTTCCTACTTAACTGTTTTACAAAACTCCACGGGGGAGATTACTTGCTTGTTTTACATTTTGGACACAAGTACTTTAAAACTGTATGCTATTGCCTGAATATTATTGCCTAAGTACCTTCAATGCCACTTAAGTCCCATTTTCAATCATGAGCCGTTAATTGCTATTGTAGTAAGCGTGACCATTGTGGGTAGATCTATCGGGATTGACAATCCTCGTCTAGTTGTGGTTTCTAGTAACCATTAACGCATTTAACATTTGAGGTATTACTTTCTAGGGTGTCTGAAAACATCCTACACTATCGTGAGGTACAAACCTCGAGTACTGGTTTGATATTACTTGTTAAGGTTTCACTGTCATGAGCTTAGGGCAATAATACTTACTTTTGGACATGGGAATGTGTTTCACTTGTCTACATTCCTTAAATCTTATGGTCCATACATTTATTACTAAACCTATGAATTTCACTCAATAATTTTGTTGACTTTTTTAGCATGTTTTAATCTCAGGTCCTAAGGTATGATTGCTTAGATGGGAGTCGCGTGGATATCAATGGAAGAACTTGGTGTTGAAATTTACATTCGATGAAAGCCTGTCTAAACTTTGTCTTTATCTAAACTTTATCTTTATCCAAACTTATGTCATCTTTTAACATTGTAATGTTTGTTTTTAAACTTGTGGGACCTTGTTATGAAACTCTGATATTTCTAAGTATCGAACGTAAAACTTTATTTTTAAAACATCTCTTTTGAGGTCGTTTCCCATGACTTGTACATTGTGCCTTGAAGTCTCACCCCCGATTACCTTTCCGCTACTATCAGATTTTGGGGGTGTGACAGATTGGTATCAATAGCCAAGGTTATAAGGAATTGGGTCGTTTTCAAAACCTAGACTATAACCATTTTTCAAAAATAATATTTTGAGTCTTTCATTGTTTGTCCAATATATGCGCGCGCATACTCCCTTATTCCTTAATTACTCCCCCGAGCATCTCCATTAGTGTTATATAAATAATTATATAATACTTGATATTTTATTCTTTTTTCTCTCTTTCTCTTCGATCTCTTACGACTATCTTCGAGAGTGTCGCAGTTTATTTATATAAATATTAACCAATTCCGATTTCTTATGCTTGTTCATAAAAGCATTTTTGTATGATTTATAAAATTTTTATTTTATAAATATTTGAAAAAAAATTATGTAAATATTGATTATTTCCAATCTCTTATGCTTATTTATAAAAGCATTCCCGTGTAAGTTATAAAATTTTTATTTTATAAATATTTGAAAAATATATATTTACAATTTATGTACTCTTATTTTCAAAGCATCAGGGTAGGGCCGTAATCTCCTGATCGTGTATTTTTTCCCCTTGGCCATGGACCTTCTCCACCATAGCAGGATATTGTAATGACCAATGCTGCTATTGAGACCACTGCACCTGAGGTTGCTGCACCGCGGGTTCGGAGGCGCCGTCTCAGGTCGGCTGCTCGACGCTGGGGGTGGGTACAGCCTCGAGTTCAGACTTAGAGAGACCGCGAGGGTGAGCCGAGTATGAGTTTGGAGAGAGCTCGTCTGCAGCTCAGACTCACCGAGTTACTGATGAGCCGATCCATCATACCATTCCATTGATCTTGGCGAGATTGGCTCGTCACGACGATATGATCGATCAACTGTGCAACCAGTTTCAGGATATGTCATTGGATAGAATGGGAATGATTGAGTATGATATGGAGACTCTGCATGCTAGAGTTGATGTTGCAGAATTGAGGGCTGAGATACTGCAGCTTGGACTCGCGTTAGTGCGTTAGAGCAGAGAGCTCAGGGACCGCAGTGATTGTCAAACGACTCTAATTGGATTAGATTTTTCTCTCATATCTTTTGGTTTTTGTATTTCCACCAAGATGCTAGTGACAGTTTGTTGGCGTTATGCTGCCAGATGTAATTTTTTTTCTCTTTTATAAACACCGCATCTTATTTAAAACTTATCCTATTATTGTAATGAAATGATGTGGCTTAATGAAGTATCATTTGGTTATCATGGTTGTTTATAATCTCATTCTATCTCACTTCTCTCTATTATTAATTTGATGTATCCCAATCTTGGAGATTATACGGGTTCTTATTGAACGACATCTCTATGTTGTTGATAAAATCATCCCACCAAGAAGAATGAACCGAAATATGTTGAGTGACTTACTAACACCCTATTTCTTTTTATTTTTTTTGTTTCATACGATTTAGAGGGATAATGTCAACTGTGGGACAAGGAATGAGTTCGATGGAGATTGAACATATCATAGTTCAACGAGTTACTAATGCTATTAGGGAAATCGCTATCTACGAGACAAAGACTCGTGTGGCTCGCGACTCGATGGATCAAGTGGCACGTCAGGGAGCAAAGGTAGTAAAGGATGTTAAAAACAAGAGGAAATGGGAAAGTGGTTATGACAGAAAATCTAGTCAGCAACAAAGCAAACAACAAAATGTCGTGAAAGCTTGCGCTGCTGGGCTAAATAACAAGAGAGGTTATGCCAGGAAATTGCCGTCTTACAACAAATGTAGATTACATCACACTGGCCCATGCATTGTTAAGCGCAGAAGGTGTCGAATGGGTAGGCCATCAATTCGAGGACTACTGGAGTAAAACCCCTGCTACTGGTTGCAATTTGAACCTTGCAATAACCTATTTTGGATGTGGTGAACAAGGGCATTAAAAGAAGGGGTGTCCGCGGTTGAAGAATCAGAATCATTGCAACCATAAGGGAAAGAAGGGAAAGAAGGGAAAAGCTTGCTGGAACACTAACGTCATTGCAAATAACGTTAATGCTTAAGGAGGAATTTGTTCACTTTATTAGACCTAAGCTGAAGATTTTTAGGATTATGTTTCCCTAATAAAACTTTTATTAGTATTTTCCTATGAATTTTGTTGTATCGCTGGATGTTTTATTTTTAATGTTTCTATAAAATATTATGTCATGGCGATTCTGTCAGTTACATTTCAATACTCTGCTATATTATGCAAGCTACTTTATAGATTTTCATTATCTTACAAACATTTTGAAACCATTCTATAAACCATTTTGTTATCATCCTATGATCTATTTTGCGGTCATCATGCAAACATTCCTATTGTCACCTCATAAACTACTTAGTCCTCAGTATACGAGTATTTTATTACAATATAAAACCATTTGATACTACCTTATACATTACTTTGGTTTGACGAAAATGAGCATGTTATTGTTAGTCCTTAATTATACATAGCCTGATCACCTATGTATAATTCAAGAATGGCCATTTTATGCTGAGAAAAGTCATCTTAAAAATCTATCGAAATCAAATTTTATATAAATATTACAAGTACCTTCACCCTGCTCGAAGGCGCCAACAGTTTTCATTGACCTAATAAACCACGTCTGCAAGCCTCACATGGACAAGTTTATCATTGTATTTTTTGACGATACCCTGACCTACTCAAAGACCAAGGAAAATCACGAAATCTACCTAAAGTTTAATCCTAAAAGTTGCTCAAGAAGTAGAAGTTGTAAGCTAAATTCTCAAGGTGTGAATTTTGGCTGCAAGAGGTACAATTCTTGGGGCACGTGGTTAACCAAGATGATATCCATGTGGACCCTAGCAAGGTTGAGTCAGTTAAGAACTGAAAGACCCCCAAGTCACCAACCGAGATTCGTTTGTTTTTAGGGTTGGTAGGTTACTATCGAAGATTCATCGAGAACTTTTCCAAGATCGCCAAACCTCTCACTCTATTAACTCAAAAGAATAAGATGTATGAGTAGGGTGATAAACAAGAAGAAGCTTTTCACATATTAAAGGAGAAGTTGTGTAATGATCCTGTGTTAGCACTTCCCGACGGACCAAATGACTTTTGGTCTTCTGTAACGCATCAAACCAAGGTTTTGGGTGTGTGCTGATGCAGAGGGGCAAGGTGATCACGTATGCGTCTAGACAGCTTAAAGTGCACGAGAAGAATTATACCACTCATGATTTGGAGTTGGGCGTTGTGGTATTCGCTCTTAAAATCTGGAGACATTATTTATATGGGACGAAAAGTGTTATTTACACTGATCACAAAAGTCTCCAGTATATCTTCGATCAAAAGGAGTTGAATACGCATCAAAGGCAATGGATCGAGCTATTCGGTGACTATGACTGTGAGATCCGTTACCATCCGGGCAAGGAAAATGTAGTGGCGGATGCATTGAGTAGGAATGAGAGACTCAAACTGAGGCGAGTGCGTGCTATGATCACGACAATCTATTCTGGCCTCAAGACCAAGATTTTGGAGGCACAAGGTGAAGCATCCAAGGATCTCAAGGCCCCAGCAGAAATGTTAAGGGGGGATAGAAGCGCATTTTGAACGACGGGAGGACAGTGGAATTTACTTCATAGATCGGATCTGGATTCCATCAATTGGGGATGTAAGAACTTAAATCCTGGATGAAGCACACACTTCTAAGTATTCAATGCATCCGGGTGCAGATAATATGTACTACAACCTAAGAGATATATACTGGTGGTCAGGAATAAAGAAAGACATCACAAGGTACGTTAGCAAGTGTCTAACATGTTCAAAGATTAAAGCTGAATATCAAAAGCCCTCAGGATTACTTCAGTAACCAGAAATCCCTGAGTGGAAATGGGAAAAGATAACCATGGACCTAGTCACAAAACTACCTAAAAGCAGTAGTGGGCATGATACGATTTGGGTCATTGTGGATAGGTTGACCAAGTCTGCTTACTTTTTACCAATTTGTGAGGATTATAGAATGGAGAAGCTAGCAAGAATCTACATCAGCGAAATTGTGGCGAGACATGGTGTGCTTGTGTCAATCATTCCAGATCGTGATAGTCGATTCACTTCACGATTCTGGCGGACACTTCAGAAGGCATTGGGGATACGATTGGATATGAGTACGGCTTGCCATCCTCAGACCGATGGTCAGAGTGATTGTACTATTCAGACCTTAGAAGACATACTTAGGGCTTGCATTATCGATTTTGGAGGCAGTTGGGATACTCATCTTCCCTTAGTTGAGTTTTCTTACAACAACATTTATCATGCAAGCGTTAAATGTGCACCGTTTGAAGCACTATACAGGCAAAAGTGTAGATCACCCGTTATGTGGGCAGAAGTTGGTGAGAGTCAATTGATTGTACCAGAAATCATACAAGAAACCACTGAAAAGATTATACAGATCAGAGATAGGTTGAAGATAACAAGAGACTGCCAAAAAAGCTATGCCTATAAGAGACGTAAACCTCTCAAGTTTAATATCGGCGATCGTGTGTTACTGAAAGTGTCATCGTGGAAGGGTGTAGTACGTTTTGGTAGGAAAGGAAAGCTAGCACCAAGATATGTGGGGGCCATTAGAGATTCTGGAGAGAGTTAGACCTGTAGCCTATTGTTTGAGACTACCACAAGAGCTAAGTGGCATTCATGACACGTTCCATGTGTCCAACCTTAAGAAATGCTTGGCTGATGCAAACCAACAAGTGCCTCTGGAGGAGATCAAGATAGATGACAAGTTGCACTTCGTAAAAGAACCCGTTTAGATTGTGGATCGGGAAGTGAAGAAGCTCGAGAGAAAAAGGATTCCCATTGTTAAAGTTCGTTGGAAATCCAAGCGAGGAGATGAATTAACTTGGGAGCGAGAAGATTAGTTCAACAGCAAGTACCCTCATCTTTTCGCAATCACCTCGCCTTATGCAGTCACCAGTTGAACTCTGGGGACCAGAGTTCCCTAAGGGGGGTTGACTGCAATACTCCATAAATTCAGGTAAATAATTTATTTATATTTTATTTCTATTTTCACCCTTAAGTAAAAAAAAATTTACTTTTCTATTTACCGATTGGTAATTTTGCGTTCCTAGTTAAGATTGAGCCGTCTTTAGGCTTATTGCTCGTCTACGTCTCCTACGTAGTTTAATATTTCCACTATATACCCTGAGGTTTTATAAATTTTTATTTTAGCATTTTTAGCGTTTATTTCGCGTCTTCGCCAAACCTTGCTAAAACGTTACGTTTAACCTTAAACCTTTACATTTTTACGTAAACCTTCACGTTTACACAAATGTATATACAAATAATTAACAATCAATTACAACAAATGAAATATACAAGCATAATATTAACAACAATAAAAACAAAAAAATAAAAAAAAAAAGAAAGAAGCACATATAACCGACCTTAGAACACCAAGACCCAAAACCAACTCTATAATTTGTAACTTTTTATAACGCATAAAGTCATTCCAACTATGCACACCTCTCATCTCACCCTTGTAAAAAAAAAAATTAAAAAAACCCCTTTGCTCCTCACTCCTAGCAAGTTCGATTTTCATGATTCACCACCAACCACCACCACCAATAACACAAAAAAAATTCTACGTCAATTATTCTTAACCTTACAATCCCTTGATCATCCTTGAGATCCTAGCAAAGTTTGGTATTTTGAATCAAAGATTTGGGCACTTTATTGGTGATTTTCTTGAAGACTAGGTTAGGGTTTTGTATAAACAAGTGGGTAATGTTATTTTGAATATTTAGAAGCAAAGATTTGATTGGTTTGGGTGTTGTTTGGGTTCGAAAGTCGGCAAGCAAGAGAGGGCGTGTTTGTGTTTGATTCACTAGTTTTTAACTAGTCTTTGTAAGTTTCTCATCTTTGTTTTTCAATTTTCTTCTTGCAAAAAGGCATGCATTTTGGTTATGATTCTAGAAAAATAGTGTTTTTGATGGTTTAAGTGTGTGGTATAAATTACTATGGCATTGTACATGATTTTTGTAGAAACCGTAGAGGGGGGTGAATACGTTTTCCTTTAAAAACTTCAAATCTTTTGTATAAATTATTTTATCACTCTCTGCCGGCGGTCCCATAAATATTTGGGGGCCGCCCAGTACATAAGGGGGCCGCCCTATTTAAAGGGACCGCCTCCAGAAGAGGTTTTCGCACTAGATTATTTGTATCAAATCACCAATCAAGTTTGACGTAATATGAGAAGTGTCGATAATGGATTTCCAATAACTAGCGCATATTCTACCAATATATCCACACTCATAATGTTTACTACAAAGAGCTACACAACCATGACTAACACAACATACAAAACAGTTCACACAATCATAAGCACAATGCAAGTGTAAAAGTAAAGCGATAAATGTAAAGACATAAGTAAAGAGAAAGGTAAAAGGAAATGCAAACCGACACGATGATTTATAGTGGTTCGGTCACGAAGCTCCTCTTCGCCCTACTCCACTCCTCGAGTATCCAACTCGAGAGTTACTTCACTAATCAACAAGCTCCCTTTCGGCGGAGAAAACCTTATACCAGTGCTTACATTATTTTTCGACACTAAGCTAGATGTCGAGTCCTTCTTCGGGTACAACCAAACCCGTTATGTTTTATGGCCCAACATAACAAACCTTGTGTTTTATGGCCTAAACACATAAACCGCGTCGCTTACATTATTTTCCGACACTAAGCTAAATGTCGAGTCCTAATCTTAGCTAGAACCAATCTACCACCCATACTTGTATTTTGAGGACCGAAATACTAACCGACACACCATCAACACTTTCGGATTTATACACTATCCGGATCTACACAACTACACAAGAATGAAAGATATGGACTCGATCTATATGTAACAAGTGTTACAAATGGACTAACTAGACTACATAACTTCGGATCTTGATGATGACTGAAGTTCTTCTCTTGCACTTGAGGAAGGAAGGAAATGATGGAAGATTGGATCACATTTAAACAAGATTAAACAAGTTTAATGATCAAAGAGTTTAGAAATATTTAGTGAGATCTAGAGAGAGAAGGTACTGAAAAAATCGTGCAAAAGAGAGATCAAAATGGTTGGAGGTGACTCACTATTTATAGGAGCTGAAAACTGTCAGTCTGTCAACGACGGTCCCAGATATATAAGGGGCCGCCGGACAATTAAGGGGCCGCCGACCTATTTAAGGGACCGCCCAGACAGACGCTCCCATTTTTGTCTTTTTGTGGTGACAAACTTGTCTGGTAGAAGTTAAACATGTTTTGAGGGGAAAAGAACCAGATTTTAAAATTCAAATTAATTACCAAATAAAACATTTCTTTATAATTCAAAAATAATTTGTCTAAATAATTTTTGAGAAATATTTTTGGTATATTTATAAAAATATAAAGTTTAAGACAAAAACTTATTTCTTTGATCATCCTACAAGTTTAATGTTGTTTGTACATACCTTACGTGATTTACGTCGGGTGCAAACAAATGTCGGTGTTGATGTAGACTTGAGACATCGAGAGATGTAGATGCATGTATGCATTGATGATTTGTGATTACGAGTAACTTGCGCACTTTACTTTATGTATTACAAGTCACATATTTGTCATCACCAAAACATAAAGAGATCGTATAGATTAAATATCGTAATATTTGCACTAACAATCTCCCCCTTTTTGATGATGACAAACGATGTAAACTATAACACATAGTAAAGTTTAAAAGTTACTCGTTTACACTTCCCTTCTCCCCCTTTTGTCGAAGCAAAAAGGTATTAATTGGAGCATATAGGTTGGAGGTTTGAGAAGAAGACATGAGAAGAGGGTGCATGCTCCGGGTATGTACGTCGGAGAAATGAGAAGAAGGTATGTGCTCCGAGTATATAGGTTTTGATTATGAGGAGGAGTTATGTAATGTTGAAGGAATGAGGAAAAGGTAGGTGCTCCAAGTATAGAGGTTGGAGGAATGAGAAGAAAACATGAGAAATAAAGTTGAGGCGGTTATGTGTTTCTTGGATAATTTAGTGGAGGTAGTGATAGATAAGGATAAGGCATGAAAAGAAAGTAGGTAGTTCAAATATATAAGTTGAAGGTGTGAGAAGAGATCCTTAAGGTTGAGGGTGATTTTGAAGTGGAGGAGGTAAAGTATTTTAAGTATGAATGAACTCTTCATCATATTTGATAATCCCCAATCCTATCATCCTATAAAGGTGAGCTTGCATCATCCTAGTGAAGTCTTCTATCATCATGGTTTAACCAATTTCATGCTTTTTACCCACATATCTTCTAGCTCCCCCTTGCTCATTGCACCCCATGATAAGTACATTAGTTGCATAGTGACTACAGATCCGTAGATCAAATAAATTACCATCAAAACTCAAGATGTTCAATGAATGGAATTTAAATGAGTAGAACACTTGCAAGTGCTCCCCCTTGATGTATGCTCCCATTGTTTAGGGCACCAAGGAATCAAGATATAGATGTGTGCTACAAAACAAAGTTAGTAGACAAGTGCATATATATAGCAAGATATTAGCATGGAACTAGAAATGCACACTTAGGTGTTATTATTCTAAAATAAGACACTTTGATAAAAAGTTAGAACCTAGAGGTAGCAACTATTATTTCAAAATCAACAACCTAAATGATAAAAAGACTCGAGACGTATGTCTAATGACTAAGATTCCACCGGTTTAATAAATGAGAATGAGATTCGTTTATCGATTGAGACAAAAATATTATTAGAATGACCTTTAAAAAGGTAGACAAATGACACTTAATATTTTGGCGAGATATGCCAAAATATATACAAAAAATAAAAGGGAAAATAAGATGATGATGATGGAGACGATATGCTCTTGGATGTGAATGAAAATGATTCCATAGAGCCAAAAAGTGGGAAAAGATGAATGAGACTAAAGAGGGAAGGTGTTGATAAGAGGTTGTTAGAAATGATTGATATATCGTATGCATTAACAATTGATGTGCATGTGATCCTATCAAGACAAAAGTGGACAATTGAGAACTCAAAGGTTTATTTTGTGTTTTGTTGGTTGTCAATGTTGAGGAAGAAAGATGGGTAAATTAAATGAGGTTGTAGTTATTTTATCGTGGAAGAATAGTGAGAGATGAAACAATGTGGTGACTCAATAACACTTGAAGATTGAATATCTTCTTTATGTTCTTTACTTTCTAGAAAGTGGAAAGTTTTATGAAGGAGTAACATTTGGATTTCGTAAAACACTTAAATATTTCGAATGAAATAATTTAGTTGTCACAAGATATAGAAGTACTTTTAATAGTAACAAGACTATTAGAAGAGGGAAGATACGTTTAGAGGTGAGAAGACATGTTAGAAGTGAACATGAACATTTAGGAGTGAGAGGAACCGTTAGAAGCAAAAAGGCTATTAGAAGTGAGACGACTATTAGCAGTGAGAAGAACCATTAAAAAATGAAAAGACTATTTGAGATGAGAAAAGACGTTTACGAGAAGTGAGGACAAGGATTTGAGGAGATTTATTGTGTAGTGATTTTAAGGATTGGGTTTGAGAATGAGACGCATTTCATTATGAAATTCACTTGACTCTTGAAAACATAAGCAATGATGCTTATTAGTGTTAGGATATGAGGATAACCCATTAATCTATAGAGAGATATTAGGCATAGGTTTGAACTTTGTGAAAGGTAGTTTACCTTTTATGGGTTGTAGAAATAATATTAGTTTGTGGTTATGTTGGTGAAGAAGGATTACATGATGAATTTTCTTATGAAGATGACTCGGTGGATGACTCAAGACTCGTTTCTCATTTCACCTTGTTGGTTTGAAGATGTACTAGAAGTAGTAATCACCAACAAGAGTGAATAATAGTTAATAAGGTTTGGGTGAAGAATAGACACCAGCTTGTAGAAGAAGAGGAGAAAGAGAGGATGTTCATTTTATGATTTGAAAAAGAAGTGACAGATATTACTGGCCTGCTGCCGGCGGTCCTATAAATATATAGGGGCCGCCTGGTTTATGGGGATCGCCAACAGGAGATGAGTTTAGGAATTGACGGATTTTGTGAAAGGAGTGACATTTCAATTTGCATTTCGCTAATTAAAAAATACTTAAGGTACTTCGGATGAAGTAGTTAAGTTGTCACGACGCACGGAGTAGAAAATAGACTAGAATCGAGACTAGTAGAAAAGAAGAGAAAGATTTACGGAATGTGATCCATCATTCCTAGATTTAGATGAAGAAAATGAATGATTCACGCTTGAGGGGTAAAGAAAGAGTGTCGATGATGCTATCTTCAGATGGAACCATTCGATGGAGGTGTTTCGTCCTCGAGTGAAAAAGAAATAAAAATAGATAAGGAAGAAAACAAACGAAAAGGGAAGCGACGAGCTTGAATTAAGATGGACGGAGATTAGCGTACGATGTATAGCATCCATGAAGTTGTATAGCTCTTCTAGAGTATTGAGAATGTTTATAGAACAATCACACGACGAGGTATGAGGTTGTCGTAAGGTGGTAGCAGAAATAGTGGAGGAAAGAGATTAGCCATCTCTATGGTTGAAGAGGCGTGGTTGAGTGAGAAGGAAGAGGTGTGATCGAAAGAAAAAGAGTGTTTTCGTCGAACAGAAAGAATGTTTTCGTCGAAAAAAAATGATTCGTCGAAGAGAAAGAAAATGTTTCGTTGAAGAGAGAAGGAGAGCGTTTTAACTTATGTTGTTAAAAGGCTTGAACAGGATTCGGATATGACCTTTAATGTTTGCGATTGCAAGTTAAAGATACTTGAATATCTCGGATGAAATATTTAAGTTGTCAAACCTACTTGGAAGGGTATTAGATCTGCATCTAACCTTTTCTTGACAAAAGAGTGGATTATTCGGAAGAGGCAAAGAGTGTATTAAGAGAATGTGTGAGTGAAGACTCTAGGAGATATAAAACCGTTTTATGACTCTTTTGACTTTTTACATTTGTGACACGGACGTGAAGAAAAATATTATAGTGTGGGAAAATATATACCTAGATGCATAAGATATAAAAATATAAGCATGCAAGCTTATATAAGGCATGCGTTCACACAATAATCAACAAGATTAATGTGTAAGACTATATGACATTTAAAAATAAATTGTCATACATTAGACTAACATAGTGTAGGTGCATGATTAACACGTAAGTCATGTAAGATGACGCATACAAAACGTGATAATTTTAAATGCAATCATCATGTAAAATATGTTAACATTTAACACTTAGGAGGATGTGTTATTTAGATAAACTAAGAGATATTTTATCTAATTTGCTAAAAAAAGGCAAAAGCTTTTGCAACAGACATGCATTCAATAACTAAGCAAATAAACGTTGAGCATTAAGATAAACATGAAAGCATATAATTGCATTACATTGGAGCACGTTAACATCTTGAAACTACAAAGCACATATGTGAAATGCAAGTAGTCTAGATTGACTAAGGAGAAACCTAATATCTACTTGCTTAGAGTGCACTCCTAATGCAAATAACATATAGTCTCCCACATCAATGATAGGACTATCATTAGGCATATTCAGGAAGATGCCATTTAATCAAATTTGAGAATTGAATTGGTTGACTATCACTAGTGGGTGCTTAATTTAGGCTGAACACGACCATTTTTACGGGTTATACGAAGAACCCAACTTCAACCTTGGAAGCAATTTAACCATTAGGTCAAATTGAATTTCTGGTGCAATAGATTCTCCAGTAGTCATTCTCATGTTAGACAAAATAATTCCTATATTTGCCTAATGATGTGTAGCAAAGATAAAAATTAGTATTAATCTGTTCATAAGAGCTAACAGACTCAACTAACATAGTTTAATCTGGTTTCGCATAATCTAATCAGATGTGTAGAAATTCTAAGGTTAAATGAGAGAGCAAGCAAGTTGTTGTAGGTTAAGGGAGAATGAGTCATCTAGAACCTAGGAGTATGCTTAAGAGTGACAATGTGTAATGCTCTATAATTAGAGTGTTCAGAGAATGCACCTTTGCATTTCTTTTATGAAAGAAATCCAATTAAGGTTATTTAACTCAATAGATCTTGTGTTTGTTTCTTTGTAAAAATAATGATGATTAACTAAAGTTTATTACAATATGTTAGGGAACTTTAAGCAAAGATTTACAAGAGGGTGATGTTTATATATCTAATGCCATAGGCGGATCTACCTAAACAAAGATGAATTTTAGGACGAATGATCATCGATCCGTGAATGTGCCAATTTTGGGCAATAAATCATTTTTTCCATTATTTGGGAGTGGTGTTGAATATTAGGTTATTAAGAAAAACTTATATAGTTTTAAGGTTTTCGGTTTGATGTTTTGGAAATGGTACATCCAAGTCTTGCTTATCTCAAGTTAGAGTACTTATGAGTTTCCCGATGGAAATTCATAAGTCGTCAATCATACTTAGAGTGTGTTAAGTTTAGCATGTATAATTTGATTCTGATTCATAGATAATTATATAATAATTTGACAACTTTAGAACTCAATGAAACTTCTTTATTGCAATTGTGAATGCAATTCAATGAGTAATAAGTCTTGTTGTCTTGCAAATCGACTTCGTGATTTAATGTAAGACCAAGGATGGTTATACATGTAGGACACGGAAAGATATCTCTGGTCATTTGAGTTGATATCTCCGTGATTAGATTAATTCCTTGTCTCGATTAAATGTTCATTTCTAAATTTTTGTAATTAGATTGAATATGTGAGATTGATTATCGTGTTTGAATAATAATCAATCTTCTTTTCGAAATCTTTTTAACGATCAATTATGAAAGAAAGACGATAATGTTTGTGGGGAATATGTCAATTCTTCCTAGTCCTAACCTTTAGATGGTTAAATGGTTCTTATTTGGTGAAGAAGAAATACTTAGCTTATTTGGTGAAGAAAGAGAAGTTTTGATGATGAGGGTAATTTGAGTTTTAAGTTAGTGCGTTTTGAATTGTTTGAACATAGTTACATATGGTTGTCGCATTTGCTCTTGTTTGGCCTCTTTCGGAGATGACGACTTACCAGTTGCATTGCAAGGTAAATTACTTGAATATTTTGGACAAAACATTTAAGTAGTCAATCCTACTTCATTGTGTATTTTATGCTATATTTTCCAAATATTTGGAACACAACTATTGAACAAGTTGACTCAATATGGACATCATCTATAAAAGTGTGAGTTTGATCCGATGCATATTCTTATCATCATGAAAAGGGATGGAGTTTTTTTCTTTCAATCGTGTGTGATTGAGTATGTATGTTTAAGATAATATCTCTTGGTATATTTTTGATTTATTCTTTAAAGCTAGACAAAATAAGAATCTGATTTCTTGTTCATACTCGTCAAACTTGTCAATTAGATTCGATAAATCACTATCATCTTAGTTTGATTAATGGAGATTTGATATGTATTTGAAAACTTTCTTGACCCTCAACGGAACACCTTTTTAAAGAAGTAACAAATAAAAATTTTCATATTGTGTTCCATAATCCTAAGACTAGTTGTAAGTGTTGAGGTTGATGAATAATGACAAGTTAATTTCTTACTTCAAGATTGTGTTATTATATTTGTGTGTGGCAAAAACTATTTTGTTGTTATGCATAGATGCATAGTTTTGATATGTTATCAGTATATGAAAGATTTTTCTTAACCATTTTAATTACAACAACATCTTTTGTAAGGACACTATAGTGTTTATAAAAAGATTATAACGATGTGTGTGTGTTAGGACAATGCTAACACAAACAAAGTTTTAAAAAATATATGTTCTTTTGAATTATTACCATGTATTTAAATACAATCTTTTATCTTTGTTTAACCACCCACGATCAACAAGCAAGATGATTGAAATATTTAGACCCCTTTTTGTTGGAAGAGGATAATGTGTTGGAAATATTTTAATGATGGGGTTTTAAACATATGATCTTAGGATTATTATTTTTTATACACACTTGACAAAACTATTAAACCTCATTCCTAAGTGAAGTTACTACATTCAAAATGATCTACAAGTTGTTTATGTAACACTTGTAATATAGTGATCTATGCCTATTATGACTATTCACAAAAACAATTTTTTTTGCACTTAACACAAGAAATCAGGTCAATTCCTTATTAGGAATATTCCGAAAACTTTGTATACATACAACATAGGATACATGACACATGTGTTTAGATTATATAATTAACTCGATTACAATTAGTAATGGATTACTTATTATGTCTATTAACTAAGTTGAAACAAACAAAGTATACACACTAATCTCTAGCATACATATAAGGTATTTATTTTGATTTTTTTTATTGTTACACTTCTTTTTTCTTTTGTTTTTTTGTCTTTGTTGTGTGTATTAGATATACGATGTATACTTAGCTTGGATTTGATTTTGAAAATAAAATAGTTCCTCCCCCATTTTTTCAAAATTAATTAAGATCATACATTTGAAAGGGACAAATTATACTATTTTCAAAATTAATATCAATTAGAAATGGTTACGATCAAAGAAAAATGTAAAATACTAGTTTTTAACGTTTTTTAAACAGAACTCAAAGTTTTGACCACTATGTAGTATTTTGCATTTCTGACTTATTTAGTTTAGAATGAAGACTTGAAAGTATTTTTAAATGAAAGTAGACTCAATTCTTTTCGAAATGGCGGGTGGCACAACTTCTACGGACTTACGGTTGATTTTATATGATTTTTTAAAGTTTGTCAAATTCTGCTGAAACAAATAGGCGGCCCCTATAAGGTGACGGCCCCCAGATATATTAGGGGGCCGCCCCGAAATTTATGGGACCGCCACCAGAGACCTCAAAACACGTTTTTTGTTTAAAATCATTTGGTGATTTAACTATAGAACATAAGACTTTAAAAAATTGTTCCAACACATAAATTTTGTGTTTTATACATCATTTCTACTTTTACGACTTAGACAAACATAAGTTGAAACTTCCAAGTTCTTTTGAGAAAATTTTCCTTGAAGCTAGTGTACAAAGTATATTAAAGAACAAAACTAGTACGAATCAAACAACAAAACACTTTTCATATTTAATCCCCCTTCGTGGGTAATTTCACATAGATCGTACTCTATTTTAAAGACCATTTGTTTTGAAAACTAAAGCGACGTGGCTCTGATACCAATTATGAAAACCGTAAGGGGGGTGAATATGTTTCCTTTTAGAAACTATAGATTAGTCATTACAAAATTCACTGTCGGTGGTCTCATAAATATATGGGGGCCGTCTAGTACATCAGGGGGCCACCCTATTTAAAGGGACCACCTCCAGAAGAGGTTTTCGGACTAGATCATTTGTATTAAATCACCAATCAAGTTTGACGCAATATGAGAAGTGTCGATAATGGATTTACAATAACTAGCACATATTCTACCAATATATCCACACTCACAATGTTTACTACAAAGAGTCTACACAACATGACTAACACTACATACAAACAATTCACACAATCATAAGACAATGCAAGTGTAAACATAAAGCGATAATATGTAAAGACATAAGTAAAGGAAGGTAAAAGAAAATGCAAACGACACGATGTTTTAGTGGTTCGCTAATATGCTCCTCTTCGCCCTACTCCACTCCTCGAGTATTCAACTCGAGAGTTACTTTACTAATCAACAAGCTCCCTTTCGGCGGAGAAAACCTTATACCAATGCTTACATTATTTTTCGACACTAAGATAGATGTTGAGTCCTTCTTCGGATACAACCAAACCCGTTATGTAATCTGCCACTTCACCGATGTATTTTAAGGCCTAAAATACTAACCAACTCATAATAAACCCATCCAAATATATACATCATTTGGATCTACACACTACTAAATATTGGAAGACATAGACTCGATCTATATATAACAAATGTTACAAATTTACTAACTAGACTACATAACTTCGGATTTTAAAGATGATCGAAGTTCTTCTTTTGCACTTGAGGAAAGGAGGAAATGATAGAAGATTTGATTACATTTAAACAAGATTAACCAAGTTAAATGATCAAATATTTAGAAAGATTTAGTGAGATCTTGAGAGAGAAAGAACTGAAAGAAAATCGTGCAAAAAGGTTCTAAAAATGGTTGGAGGTGACCCACTATTTATAGGAGCTGAAAACTACCAGTCTGTCAACGGCGGTCCCAGATATATAAGAGGCCGCCAGACAATTGAAGGGCCGCCAGCCTATTTAAGGGACCGCCCCGACAGACGCTCCCATTTTTGTCTCTTTGTAGTGACAAACTTGTCTGGTAGAAGTTAAACATGTTTTGGGGGGAAAAGAACCAGATTTTGAAATTCAAATTAATTACCAAATAAAACATTTCTTTATAATTCAAAAATAATTTGTCTAAATAATTTTTGAGAAATATTTTTGGTATATTTATAAAAATATAAAGTTTAAGACAAAAACTTATTTCTTTGATCATCCTACAAGTTTAATGTTGTTTGTACATACCTTACGTGATTTACGTCGGGTGCAAACAAATGTCGGTGTTGATGTAGACTTGAGACATCAAGAGATGTAGATGCATGTATGCATTGATGATTTGTGATTACGAGTAACTTGCGCACTTTACTTTATGTATTACAAGTCACATATTTGTTATCACCAAAACATAAAGAGATCGTATAGATTAAATATCATAATATTTGCACTAACAGACTTCTCAACAGTTTTAAGTTTATATCCTCTTGCTCAAGAACTTCACCTTGAACCTCCAACTAACCAATAAGTTTTTGCAACCTTTCAAAGTTTTGATCTATTGTTTCTGTGCTTAATCCCCAAAGTTCTCATATTGTTGCCTGAGTAGAGTCCTTTGAGCCTTCTTAGATTCCTTGTTTCCACCATACCTCTTCTCTATTGCTTCCATTAGCAATTTTGCATCTTTATATGAATGAAACTTCTGTTAATCCTTATTTGGGAGTGCCATCAACAGGTTTCCTCTAGCTTTTATCTCATTCCTCCTGTCCTGCTTCTCTTCTGCAGAAGTAGGTTCATATATATGCTCAACTTCTCTAATAGTTCTCTTCAGCACTTTGTTACCATTCAGAATTACTTCCCATAGGGAGTAATCAGTCATGAGAAAGTATTGTTCTATCCTCATTAACCAGAGATCATATTCCCCTGGGTTGAGAATAGGAAGTCTTGCAGCTAGAGTAGTAGTAGTTCCTTCCTCCATCTTGGGAAATAGAACTAGTATATTTTGTTTGTTTCTTCTTATTCAAAGCTTTACAACAAGCTCTGATACCACTTGTTGATCCCAATGAATAGATCTTTAACTCCTTAGCTTGATGTAAGGTTTAGTATCCTTGGATAAATCCAAAGGTACTAAGAATGAAACTTTAAGTGAATGATATAAACTATGCGGAATCTAGTTTATACCACTAAGAAGTATAATCAATGGAATAGTAATAAACAATAAGAATAACAAGACAGTTTACTAAACTTTCAGCTTCAATATAGAACAAACACTCTTAATAGTGTTGGGGTTACAAAACAACCTTGAAGCTATGAATACAATGATCTGCGTATGAATGTGTGTTTTCTGTTGTTATACAATTCTATACCCTAGGGCCTCCTTTTATACACTAAGGAGTCCTAGATGATTTACAATATATTCTATAAACTTAGATTATCCTTTAAGATATTTTCCATAAATATTAATCCTTATCCCGTAAGCAACTTTGATCTTTAAGAAATCTTTGTCTTTATCCATCCAGCAGTTGTAACTTTTATCAACAGTTGTAACTCTTGGACTAGCAGCATTAACTTTGTTGAAGATAATAGTAACTCAGCAGCACTAACTGAGCACAAACAGCATTAACTACTTAGAATATTTCTTCATTCTCCATTAGCAGTACTAAGTTTTACTCTAGCAGTACTAAGTTACACTAACAGTAGTAACTTTTATACTAACAGTAGTAACTATTTAGTCTTCACTTCTAAGCAGTCTTAACTTCCAAAGGCAGCAGTAATATATACTAACAGTAGTAACTAGCAGTAGTAACTTTATACTACCAGTATTAACTACTTAGTATAATTTTCACTATTATCATTAACAGCACTAAGCTAAGCTTGACAGCACTAATATATACCTGAGCAGTAGTAACTCTAAGCAGTCTTTTATTCCCAACAGGATGGTTCCTAGATTCCTTAATATTGACTATTTCATCAATTTCTAAAGTTTCATCCTCAATGTCATTTTCTAGGTTTTTCATTTTGGTAACCTTAATTGCTTCTTCTTCATCTAAGTCATCATCCACCAAGAGTGATTTCATGGTGGAAATAAAATGAGACAGAACTCACACAATGTGTCACTCAATAACACTTAAAGAATTCTTATATCTTCTTATGTTCTTCACTTTTTTAGAAAATAGGAACAGTTCTTAACGACAACAGAGAACTGATCATATCTGCATTTCGTAAAAATTACTTAAATATTTCGGATGAAATAATTAAGTTGTCAAGGGATATAGGAGGAATTCTAATAGTAACAAGACTATTAGAAGAGAGAAGAAATGTTTAGGAGTGAGAAGAATCGTCTATGAATTAAGACAAGACGTATGTGAGATTAGAGGACCAAGGTTTGTATGTGAGAGCGGTATTATATTTGTCTAAAGAGTGATGATTGTAAGTCTATCAAAATGTAAGGAAATGTTTGATAATGAGACGCCTTATCATTATGAAATTCACTTGACCTCTGTGAAAACATTTAGCACGATACTTCTATGACAGCGTTACGGCTGAGGAGACCTATTGATCTATCTAGAGAGACATATTTAGGGTATCAGGTATTCTGGGTGTGATAGCTCTGTAGCAGAAGAGAAGAAAATGTTTTGGTAATCGGATTAATAAAAGAATGAAGCGGTATTACAAGCTGCTAGATAGGGCCCGGCGGTCCCAGATATATTTGGAGGAGCCGCCAGAATAGATCTCCTAGGGGCCTTGCCAGGAAACCACTCAACAGAGGGAATGTTTGGAGAAATTAATGAAGTTCATCGAAAAGAGTGACATTTTAATTTGCTTTCGCTAATAAAAATACTAAAGTACTTCGGAAGAAAGTTAGTTAAGTTGTCACGACATGGGATATGGAACACGGACTATAATCGAAACTATAAAAAAAAAAAACAAAAACAACAAAAAAAAAAAAAAAAAAAAATCAAAAAACAAAAAAAAAAAAAAAAAAAACAAAAAAAACAACTAAAACAAAAAAGAAAAAAAAAAAAAAAAAAAAAAAAACAAAAAAAAAAAAAAAAAAAAAAAAAAACAAAAACAAAAAAAAAAAAAAAAGAACCAGACAGAGAACGATTTATGGAATGTGTTCCATCATTCTAAACCTTGACGAAGATAATTTAACGACTCACGCTTGAGGGGTAAAGAAAGATTTCCGGCGATGTTATCTTCAGACACAACCTTTTCGATGGAGATGTTTCCTTTTGGACATTGTCCCAAAGGAAATGGTGACGTATCTTCGGTGTGTCTCGTACGCAAAAATAATAATAATAGTAATAATAATAATAATAATAATAATAATTCAATAATAATAATAAAAGAAAACAAACGTAGATAGAGACGACGAGCTTAGACAATAGTCAAGATAGGATGGTGGACTTCTCGACGTATTGTGAATTGTTCATAAATCAATCATATGACCGAGGTATTAAGGTTAATCTTAAAAGGTGGATAGCGGAACATAATGTAGAGGAAAGAGATCTAGAAATCTCTAAGGTTTTGTAGACAGGTTGATGAGTCTGAAAAGGAAAAAGTGTGAGATCAAAGATAAAGAGATGTTTTCATTAAAGAGAAAAAATGTTTTCTTCAACGAGAAAGGACTTTTCGTCGAAGACAAAAGAATGTTTTCTAGTAAGAGAAAAGTCAGACTGTTTTCGTCAAAAAGCAAGCGAATGTTTCGGCGGACGAGAAACGCGTGTTTCTCGAGTTGAAGTAGCAAAGAATATTTTGTCGAAGAGAAAGAATGTTTTCATCGAAGAGAAAGAATGTTTTCGTCGAATAGAAAGAAGAGCGTTTTAACTTATGTTGTTAAACGGCTTGAATAGGAATTTTTGGATATGCCCTTTAACATTTGCGATTGCAAGTTAAAGATACTTGAATATTTCGGATGAAATATTCACGTGTTAAACCTACTTGGAGGAGCGTTAGATTAGTATCTAACCTTTTCTTGACGAAAGAGTGGATGATTTGGAAGAAAGAGAGATGATGATTAAGGGAAGGTGTGAATGAAGACTCAAGGAGATTTAAGACCATTCTACGACTCTTTTGACTTTCTTTAGATTTGTGACGACATATGCACAAAAGGATAATATATTATATGTGGCCGAATATATATATATGTATATAATAATATATATCTATATATATATATATAGTATATATACACTATATATAACTACTAACACTACTAATACTATAACAATTTTTCCCTAGATGCATAAGATTATAATAGATACAAGCATGCAGTTTATACTAAGCGTGACATCACACAAATAATCAACAAGACATTAAGATGCTGTAAGACTAAATGACATTTAAATATCTCATACATTAAACTAACTAAGTGTAATGCACAACTTAACCACTAAAGTTATGTAAAAGGATGACGCATACATAATGTGATACATTTTAAATGCATCATCATGAAAACATGTATAGCATGATCAGCCACTTAGGACATGGTTATTTAAATAAACTAAGGACTATTCTATCTCAATTCAGAAAAAGGCAAACGCTTTTCAACAACATACCACTGCATTCAATATTAAGCAACATAAACACGAGCATTAACAAGATACTTGCATGAACAGCATATAATTGCATTACATGAGAGCACGTTATCATCATGAAACTTCAAGCACATATGTGAGATTCAAGTAGTCTAGATTGACTAAAAAGAAACCTAATTTCCTACTGCTTAGTGTGCACTCCCTAAAAATGAAATACAATCTTGTCTATCGAATGTAGACTATCATAGCATATTTAAGAAAGAGCATTTAATCAATTACTAGAATCTATTCACTTATAGGTGCTCAATTCAGGCTAAACACGACTATTTTTACAGGTTATACCACGAACCCAACTTCACTCTTAGAAGCAATTCAATTGTTAGGTCAAATTGAATTTCTAGTGCAATAGATTCTCCAGTAGTCATTATCATGTTAGAACCATTAATAATACACTTACTAATTTGCCTAATGATAGCGTGTAGCCAAGATCAAAATTTATATTATCTTTTCACTACAAGCGCCTACACTATGTCACTCAACTAGCTACTTTAATTTCGGTCGATATACAATCCTAATCAAGATTTGTCGGAATTCTAAGGTACGACCGAGCACAGAAGCAAGCAAATTGTTGTAGCTATAAGAAAGAATGAGTCATCTAGGACCTAGGAGTATGCTTAAAACAATAATGTGTAATGCTCTATATGAGGGTGTTTCAAAGAATGCACCTTTTTATCATGTCTTCTATGAACGAAATTCCAATTACGGCGAGTTATTTACCTCAATAGATCTTGTGTTTGAGTTTCCTTTGAGTAGAAATAATGATGATTAAAATAAACGTTAGTTTTTTTTTACATCTACTGTTTAAGACTTTCTAAGCAGAAGATTTGACAAGAGGAAGATATTTAAATCTAATGCCATAGGGCGGATCTACCTAAACCGAAGATGAATTTAGGATGAAGGTCCATCGATCCATGGAGGTGCCAAATTTGGACAAGGATCATTTTTCCATTATTTGGCAGATGGTGTTGATATTAGGTTAGTAAGAGAAACTTATATAAAGTTTTAATATGGGTTCTCGTGAGTTTCTTCAGACAAATGCTACTCATCCAATCTTGGCATATTAAGTTGGAGTGCACTTATGAGTTTTCATGATGGAACATATATAATCGTCAATCTACTCAGTAGTGTTTCATTTTGTGATGGTTTTTTCCACGTCCCGAAAAATCGATTTGTGTCCGAGAAGCGGTACAATGATGTTCGGCAGAATTCGGTTGAGATATTGAGCTTCGAGATCGATTCTGGCAGTAAATTTGGAGTAATTTTGGCGGATTATCGAGTGTAGTTTCTCTTCGTTAGCAGTTCCCTCGGACGTTGTATCCCGTGTTCTCGGAAAAAGCTTTTAGCCTTCTTGGAACGTGTTATTCTCTGTTTTTTAGCAGATTTCGTAGTGATAGTCTGTGTAAATCTTCGATAAGCAATATCTTGTAATAGATATATACGACCTTTCGGTTCTATCAAAAATCGTATATTAGGAGCTTAGTTTCAAACTCGATTTTATCGAGTTTTATGAGTTTCACATTTTTAGTTTTATCGAATTTGTGAAGACTGTGACATCTTAATTTTAGTACCATAAACGACTTACCAGACTCTGACTTGGTTACACGGTCTACATATACGTTCAAACATGGCCAGCAGATCACCTTTGTAACTGCTTGCGAAAGGACAAAAGCAAGAAAGCTCTCATCCACCTCAAATTGGTTCCCACGATTCACTTCCAACTTGAACAACTCATCATCGGATTTACCGACTCAATGAGGGATAGTCTTCGATCAATGGAAAGAAGTAATATTCTTGTGATAGTGGACTGTTTCTTCTAGATATACTGGGTTTATTTTCTTCGCTCAAATACGAAACTCCACGAGATCAACAAGAAATTCATATACTCCAAGCTCAATTGAATTACCAGATTTGTAAGATTCGTACTGACAGTGATACGAATTCAAAAACGGCACGTCTTAACGCTCATATGAAAAGTTAGGCATCTATGCAACAATTATCAAATGGCTCGAACTACCTCCATCATAATGATATCTAGTAAGTTGAACAGACTAATCGTCTTGTTGAGAGCTGCTCACAAGCACAATGCTTATCTTTTCTAAGTACCTGAATTTCTTTAGGCTGCGCAAGTGAGGCTACATCTCCCCCCCCCCTCAACCATCCCCCCTCTTGTTTTACTCAAGAATTGTCCAATCACTCCATACACACAAGCAACAAACACCTATCGAAACTATACGCGGCCAATCAACCCGAACATTGCTTATTTCCATGTGTTTGGCTTCATTGTGGTTAATCCAACAAATGACCGTGATGCATCCCGGGAACAAACAATCAGAAACCAAAAGCCGACACTTGCGGGTGTTTATTGTTTATTCGGAAACTAGCAACAGATTTTTTGACATTTAATAAACGATGGACCAATATGATTAATCGGAGACCATTCATGTCAAGTTTGACGAGCTCAACCATCACAATGTCCTTCTGAACACGACTGGTTAGAACCCGAACTTCAACGATTCACAATCATAATTCTTCAGCAAATCAATGCATACTCCATCCAAAGAAGATTGTCTATACTGTACTCCGAATGTTATGAAGACTATTTAGAGAAGGCATCTTCTGATACAAACCATCACTTTCTGGCCTCGCAACACCGACTCACGTTCATGATAGAATCATCTCCTATCATATTCAATCATTGTTCGACAAACATGAGGCTCCTCCTTGTTACACATCTGACGAACAAACCCTCTCTATTCTCTTGACAGAGTCGTATGAAATTCAATTAAGAAGATCGCCTTGCAGCATTTGAATGGTAATACACCATTTTGTTCTCCATATAGTCTCCTCCACTATAATGAGGAATTGAGTCCCATCTTCACGGCTCAGCACCATCACAACATGTGGCAGAATTTCTCACCATCACTACAACCCTAAACTCACACCTTGGACAAAAGCAGTCATCCTCACTAGACGCAAGTTATTGGGTAGACCACTGCCAAACCGGTCATGACTCCGTCCAGTTACAAAAACAGCAACTTCTGAAGTAATGCATGGTATGCATTAAACCGTTATGTACTCCATTGAACCAAAGTAATATAAAAGAAGCAATGAGTAGACAAGTTGGATTGAGTCCATGCAAGATGAGTTAAATCAATTTGAGAGACTTCAAGTTTGGGAACTCGTTCCACGACCAGAAGGAAAGAATATTATTGCTCTCAAATGGCTCTGGAAGAATAAGTGTGATGCTGAAAATATTGTGGTTCGAAACAAAACTCGTCTTGTGGCAAAAGGATACAGGCAGGAAGAAGGCATTGATTTTGAAGAGTCATTTGCTCATGTTGCTCGTCTTAAGGCCGTTCGGATTTTTATTGCTTATGCTGCTCATAAGAATATCACTATCTTTCAAATGGATGTTAAAACGACTTTTCTCAATGGTCCGTTGAAAGAGGAAGTTTATGTCATCCAACCTGAAGGGTTTATTGATCCATAATTCCCAGATCACGACTACAGGTTAAAAAAGCTCTATACAATCTTAAGCAAGCACCTCATGCATGGTATGACAAATTGTCTTCTTTTCTAATTGAACATGGTTTCACTAAAGGTATTATTGACCCGACTTTATTCACACGACGTCATGGGGGAGACATATTACTTGTTCAAGTTTATGTTGACGACATTATTTTTGGATCAACAAATCCAGATTTTTCAAAACATTTTGCAAACTTAATGAAAAATAATTTTGAAATGTCAATGATGGGTGAACTAAAGTTCTTTCTTGGACTTCAAGTTCATCAGTCACAATACGCGATTGAATTGTTAAAGAAACATGGTCTAGATGAGTGTGTCTCCATGAGCACACCTATGGCAACTGAGAGGCTGGATGCTGATTTACAAGGCACTCCTACTGATCAAACGACTTATCGTCGCATGATAGGAGGGCTTATGTATCTAACAACCAGTCGTCCAGACATTGCTTTTGCTACTTTTGTATGTGCTCGTTATCAAGCACGTCCTACGGTCAAACACCTCAAAGAGGTTAAACGGATCTTTCGGTACCTGAGACAGTCCTAACATGGGCCTATGGTATCCGAAGGATTCTAGATTTGAACTAATTGTCTATTCAGATGCGGACCATGCAGGTTGTAAAGATGATTGTAAAAGCACATCAGGAGGATTGTAATTTTTAGGTGGAAAGCTCGTGAAAAGATCATACATCACAATCATGTACATAAATATTTTAAAAATAACAAAAAGATTTGACACATTTTTCTTATTAAAAAAACATAATTTAAAAGAATTACAATCTTTTGTTTAAAATTAAATTTATACTAAAATACGGGGAACAGAATCACGGTAATAGGAACACATAAATACTAAAAATTTAGAAATATAAAATGCTAAATTAAATTAAAAATCAAATTAAATTTAATTAACTTAATTTGAAAAATAAAGAAAACTAAATAAAACGAGGTCGTTTGATGTAAAACGAAAAGAAACGGTAAAATGCACTCGGTTAAAAAGGAGTTAAAACTGAAATTTAAGAAAATTAGGCTATGTACTAATTTTTATATTTTTCCTAGACACTGAGATGACAAAAGAAAATATTATAATAAAGAAAAATATTTTTTTATTAATTTTTGGATTTTTTCAATGAGTTTTTAAAGATTTATAATAGAATTAAAACTAACGAAAATAGAATAAGACAAAAATAAAAGTTAAATATTCTAAAAAAATAAAATAAAATGAGAGAAAGTTAACATTTCTAAAATATATAAAATGCCCAAATTTTACTGTTTTATTAATTTAGAGTAATTAAACTAATTAATTTTAAACTAAAATTTATTATTAATTAAATTAAATAAATAACTTGTGGTCTAACTAAAAGGACTAACAGTGAAAGGACTTCAGGACTAACAGGGTGTAACCTCAGCTAACTAACCACAGGGACTAACGAATGTTAAACTATGAAAACAAAATACTCGAAACAGTTCCTGAGAATGATCAAGATTACAAAGTGGGTCAAACAGTTATTTTTGAAAACTTATTAAAAGCAAATTATTAAGGGCGTAAGTGGGAACAATTTTTCCTAATAAGCACATAAGCAGGAATCTCAAAGACTAAGCCAGAAATGTGAGGCTTTTGGGGCTGCAAAAGCTAAATAAGCTTTTCAGCTTATTTTTCTTTCTTTTTGGGGCTTAAGCTCACAAGATAAGCTGAAAACTTTAGGGGACAGATAATAAGGCTAAGGGGAATCTTAAATAAGCTATTGTTATCTAAATAAGCCCTAAAATAAGCTGGAGAGATTTGAAAGCTTATGTATTAATTTTTGTATAGACAGTTTTAGAAGAAATAGAAAAGGGACTTTAAGATCAAATTAAAGCTTACCTAAAGGGGAGTTAAGCTACAAGATTGTGGGGAATTAAAGACTACCTATTAGTACAAGAACAAAAGCAAAAGATCCTAAGGCTTATAATCAAATAAGCTAGAAAAAGTGGGCTGAAATGAGGTGCTCAGCACCAGGGGAGCATGCAACAGTGGACAAGGGGCTTATTTGGGCTTATGCAATAATAAAAATAAAAAAATACAAGCTTCTTAAGAGCTTATTGGCCAAAACCAAATTCAAACAGATTAAAAGGGTGTAAAATAGGCTTATTTTCTAAGTTTTGAGGGGTTAGGGTTATTAAAGCTGCTGGTTATTGGGCTTAATAGATGGCTATTTTCAAAAACAACATGCATACACAACTTTGACTTATGCTGCCAACCAAAGGACAGAACAAAGGGTTTTCTTTTTGGGCTTCTTGTATCTCAAACAACACAAAAATTAAGGTGCTTAAGAGGATTGTGTAGAGAGTGAGTGGTAGGGCAGCGTGATTTAAGCCCTGATAGGCCAAATTTGGATCAATTTATATGTTTTGTTTAGATGTTTAAAACAACTTAAAAACTTATTTTTAAATTAAAAAGTTGTGATTTAAAAAGGACTAGTGATTGCTTACCACACTCAGCCAAAGAAAAAAAAAAAAAAAACCCCCCCCCCCCCCCCCCACAAAAAAAAAAAAAATGGTGAGTGCTCGTGAACATGCACAACCCCCATATGACCCATTTTGGGTCAAAACCAAACACCCCCTTATTTATAAAAAGAAACTTTTTAACTGATTTTTGGTGAAATGAGGCCAGGAAAAATGACTACAAGTGAACTCTTAATCACTTTTAACACATGTTTGAGCAAGTTAAACGGATTTTAAACAACTTAAATGATAGTTTGAATTTTGACAAACTGCAATGTCATAAAATTCTTAACTTTGATTAAAACTGAGAGATTACAAATTAAAGCTTTAATAACAAATTAGTTACAATTAATTTCATTAAAAGAAAGTTTGGAAATAAAATTAAGCTAGAAAACATAAAAAATTGGTGTGTGTCTTCGGCTTGGTCTTGGCTCTTTTATAGAAGCTTAGAGTCTTCACTTGGACTTGGGATGTGTTTGTTGTGAGAGTGGGAAGCAATCCAAGCAATCCCAGCCTTTCATTTGGTCTTATACACCATCTCAACCATTGATGGGGTCTCGGGTTGAGTGTTTTGCAAGTGGGAAGGGGTATAGGGGCAGGGTAAGGTGAGGGTGAGCTGGTGGGAGTACTTGGGAGGTGGTATTGGCCATAAAAACGTGGGGAGAGGGTGGTATGGTTTTGGCGCGAAGGGCATGTACAGGGGGGTGGGTTGCAGGGTTTAAACACAAAGATTGGGGAAGAGGCACAAATGCCCCCCCAACTTTCCTTCTCTTTTCATTTTGTTTTGGCCCGTTTTTTTTTAGTTATAACATAGTTTGGAAAGTGACAGCTTCAGTCCTTGTGTTTTTATAACTAAAAGAAAAGAGGTTTAGGGGAATTGCAAAACTGGTCCCTGCTGTTTTATAACTAAAAGGATTATTGGAAAATTGCAATTTCAGCCCTTGTGTTTTATTTTTCTCTTTTTCTTATAAAACAACTTTCAAACTTGGCATTTTTGGCCCCTTTTCTTTATATTTTTCATTTTTTATTATAAAACAAGTTTTTAAAATTTACATTTTTGGTCCTTGAGTTTTATAAAAAAGATGTTTTGGGTTTTTTTTTTTTTTTTTTTTTTTTTTTGGGCTTGTATTGGGCTTTTGGGCTTGTATTGGGCCCAATAAGGTTTATGCTTGGTTATTGGGCTTTTGGGCTTGTATTGGGCCCAATAAGGTTATTTGAAGTGGGTTTTGTGTGTACAATGGCTGAGATTGGCTGTAACTGGGCTAGGATTGGGCCTTCAAAGTCTTCACAGTCTTCATAAATATACTATTGGGCTTTCCCGGCCCATCAGATGGGTTAAGATTGCATTCAATAGTATTCTTCAGTTCCGGCTCCGGTTTGACTGCTGATTCTTCCAGTATTGACTCGCGGTCTTTGGCATTTTTGGACTTGGCCTTGATTTTGCACAGTTATTTCCATTCCATGCTCAGTTTTGTCATTTTGGATTGGTTTTCTGCCTTTTTGTTGATATCCACTTCCTGCACAATATAAATGCAAAACAAACATATATTTGGCAGTTTTTGTCTGTTTTTGGTCATTTAAGCTCGTTTTTAGAGTAAAAAGATATGGGTGTATTAAGCACTTATCAATACCCCCAATCTAAGGTATTGTGTGTCCTCACACAATGTTATGTTAGTAACACAGTAAGCCCCGTTTTTCACCATTTTCTTTATTTTTACACTAAATACAACTAGATATTTTGGGATTTTCTCATTTTTTAACAAGTTTGACTTTCTTTTTTATTAAAAAACTGGAATCATAGAGTGAGAAGCCTCCGTAGAGTGAATATACGGATGTCCTTACGGTTAATTTCATCGTCCTCGATTTTTCACAAGTTCCATGCAAATAGCAATTTAAACAAGTTATTGTCGATATAAGTTTATATGTTAAGCCTATACTTATGAATTGTGAATTTTCAACTCCCAACATGGATATACGATAGAAGTGTTTACTATTTTATTTGACCATAGATCAACTTTTTTCCATAGTCATTATTCAATATGAATCATGATCAAAGCGTACAATTAGTAAAGACTTCGTAACTTGATTTCGAGATTTAAACTTTAGAACTTTTTGCAACATATTCAACATCATAATCATAAGTTCTTTAAGCTAGGAATGCGTTGCTTAGTTTGAACCCCTACCTCGTGGTTAACGGAGCAGGATATCACAACCAATCACCGGTGTTCTTAGTTTGAAACCCACCCGTTGCTAGCGTAGTGGGGAAATCACATCAACCCACCCTATTCCTAAATGGACTAAGGATTAGTGTCTTAGTTTGAACACTCACCTTAGACATTTCTTACAAGTGAGATATCACGACACACCAAATCCCTTAGGAGTATAGAAGTATTATTTTGTACCCCCTTCGTTGCTAGCGGAGTGGGGATATCACGACACATCTTTAAACTTGCTCACATAATATCAACTGTATGCTTCATTGGCAAAATTTCAATCTTCAATGCCATTTTGCATTCACATTTCCATTCATTGCTCTCTTTGGCTTTTATCTTTTAAATCACTTTAAATCTCGCTTGATTACTTCTTGTTACTATTTTGAAGCTTTTTCCTGAATACATCGATTAACTTAGTTGAATTAAATTGAGTACGTATGACTTGGTGGATTACAGAAATTTACGGGAGAGGGAAAACCACAAGTTACTTGATAAGTTTTTAGAAGAATCTTGCTGAGCAATTTTTATTAAAATGTATTTAACTCTTCATTTCTCGTTCTTACACATTTTTAAATTCTAAGCTATAGAATTCGTGAAAGATTGCCTAAGGAACTAGATAGGGCTCCACCACGCCCGATCAAGTCAAAAATTATTCTTATTCTACAAAAGAAAGCAAAACTGTGACAAAACACTTAATTATATTTTTGAAATATTTTAATTTTTTCATTTTTTTGGTATTTTGGTGGTTAATAACCGGGTTTACGTTGGGGGTAAAAATGCTGCAGGAAACGATCAAATCGAAGATACCCCCACAAACTTAGAACTAACATGTCCTCGATGTTTTTGAAGGGTACTACATTAATCCTAAGGCCATTTATTTGAGGTATGCCAAAAGATAAAACGTTTGTCGATAGAATTTGGATATCGATTCCCAAATGAGCTGGAGGGATGTGATAAACTCTTGATGAATGACAAAAACTGAGAGTCTTCACAATTTCCTTGGCAATCCTGGACTATAAGCAACAACAACACATGGAAAAACGGGTAATGGAACAGACATGCTATCTTACACAACAACAACACATTTATTACAACTAAGGATAAGCATGGGTGCCTCCGAAGCGCTTGTTTAGGGTCGCGATGCTTGAACCCATCACAAGGATTTATTGGATCCTTGGGGAAAGTTGGAGATCTTGGAAAACTAACATGTGTGGTACGTTCCCTCCATATAATGTAGTGCTTGACGCGATGACCATTCACTTTGAATTGGGCACGTTTGGCTTGAGAAAGCTCAAACAGTGACGTATGGAAATTACTTTAGTGATGGGTGACTAGGGCCATTCCAAATGGGATTTTAGTTTGCCCGAGAAAATCTTTTATCTGAGATTTAAAAGAGGACTCGATCACAGTTGTTGAAAACACGTTTTTGATCTTAGGTCATGGAGCATCTTTGTTTTGGCCTTATAGATTAAAGAGGTTCTTATAGCATGATCACAGAAGTTCATTAAGTTCATTGAGTTTGAACTGTCGGTGATCACCGTAATTATAGGATCGAAGTTTGCTTGCTTTAAGGCCCAGTAGGCTATTGTGCTAGCTCGATCGGAAGGATGGCATGCCTTTCCATACACTAGCTTGTAAGGCGTAAACCGATGGGTGTTTTGTAAGCTGTGCGGAAGGGCCCATAGTGCATCATCTAGTTTGTCCGACAGGAGGCACGGTTTTAACCTATGGTCCTTTCGAGGATTATTATCAAAGACCCGATTTGATACTTCCACTGCCCACTTGTTTGTGGGTGATAAGCGTGGAGAGACGGTGGTTAACTCCTATTTCTGCATGACCTTTGTAAAATGGTCATTACAACAACTGTGGTTACGCGTCACTTATGATTGACGGGAGCAACCTCAAATTGGCGTAGAGAGATTTCAGAAATTTGCTAACTACTCGGGCATCTTTTGGTGGGAGCGCTTTTGCTTCAAACCCATGTTGACAAATAGTCGACTGCTCGAGAATATACTTGTTCCCTGTGAAGAAGGGAACGGGACCTAAGTCGATGTCCCGCAACACTGTCAAAGATTTCACAAACTTGGTGGAGTATGAGGCATCTCATCACAGTTGTGAAGTTTTCATTGACGTTGGCACGAGTCACAGTTCTTGACAAACTCGTGGGCATTCTTTATAGGATGGGTGGGCCAGAAGAAACCACGGAGTAATAGATCGTTTTGCTGTGTGATTGGCACCATGATGTCCCCGGTGGGGTCCATTGTGGCAAGCTGTGGAGGAAGCTAAGAGCTTCATTGCCTCGTGCACACAATCGCCCTGATCACTTGATTCGTACAAAATTTTAAACAAAGGAGGGTCGTACCAGAAATAGTGTTCTGGACACTCTTGATAAATTTGTTTTTCTGCTGGTCGACCCAATTTTCTTTTCCACTTCACAATGTAATCTCACTCGCAGTGGTATTTGCAAAGTCGGCAAACCACGGGGTTCTAGATTTCCACGAAAGGTCACCTTATTTAAATCGTCTCCAAGAGGAATTATAATTTCATGTATTCTTTAGACAGCCATTGACGTTTTCTATACGGGTTTTCCAATCTGGACAGATGATCGGCTGCGAGGTTATCGGCTCCTTAAGTATCAATAACTTTGAAAGTTCAAATTCTTGGAGGAGGGAGAACCATCGGAGCAATCTACGCCTTGGCTCATCCTTTTTGCAAAGAGGATACTTAAGGGCGGAATTGGTCCGTATTGCACTATGCTTTTGTCATGATGAGGTTAGACCTGAATTTCTCGAATAGCATTACACTATGGCAAGTAATTCTTTTCAGGTCAGTAGTGTAGTTCGTTTGTGCATCAATCAAGGTCTTTACTTAGCTTAGTCGGGTAGGCCGAAAATGGTTTCTCGTGATCGTTGCCCATCACTTAAACTGCACTATGGCGAAATCGCTTGCATCAGCACATTAAGTTCAAAGAAGTACCAGTTTGGAGCAATCAGATTGGAGCTTCCGTTAGTTTATCTTCATGTTTGGAAGCTCGTAATGCAGTCATCGGAAAAGATGAATGGATATTCTTATCAAGGAGATGGGTCATTGGTCGTCGGATATCTTTGTGAAGAATCCTTGAATGAACACGCCGGTAAAAACCGGCATTGACCGAGAAAACTCCTAATTCCTTTGACTGTGGTGGGAGAGGTAATTTGCAATGACATCTCGATTTTGGCTTTGTCAACCTCAATCCTCTTTCTTAGGGTACGATTGACTTGCCCTCTTTGACCATAAAATCGGCTCTTCTCCCAGTTAAGACTTAAGTTGGTGTCCTACACCTTTGAAGATGTGGTCTAAAACGGGAGAGGCAGTTTTGAAAAGAATTCCCAAAGACCGTGAAGTCGTCCTTAAAGACTTCCATCGTCTTCTCAACCATGTCATGACAAGATTGCTATCATACATCGTTGGAACGTGCCTGAGCATTTGCATAAGCCGAAAGGCATGCGACGGTAGGCAAAGTTCCGTCAATGGGGCAAGATAAAAAGTAGTCTTTCTTTGATCACGGGGGTCTATGGGGATTTGTGAAATACAAGGAAAAGAATCCATCGAGAAACAGTAGTATTCATTCCCCCGCTTAATCTCTCAGCAGATTTGGTCCTGAACGGTAGAGGGATGTGGTCTTAGCGGCGTGGGCTTCTTATTTAACTTACGTAGTCAATGTCCATACCCGCCCATACGGTAGAATCCTTACGAGTTGGAATCAAATCATTTCCCTAGTTCCACGTTCGCACTGTCTTTCCTCCCTTCTTTGGTACATAGAATGTATCGGCTAACCCAGGGAATGTCGGAGAATAGGGTAAAATCATTCGCCAGCTTCGGAGAAGTTTTGTCACTTCCATTTTAAGTAAGACAATCGTGGAGTTTATTTGGATTTACTCTTCTTTGAGGTTGGGACCGCGCTGGTGCGATAGTCATTCTTCCATAAAGAATTATTGTGGTACAAATTGGGTTTCATACCTGAATGTCAGAAGTTTCCAAGCGTGAGCTCGCTTGTGGGACTTTTAGCCCTTTATGAGAGCGGTTTTTTCCTCAACATCCTAACTCATTTAGCAATAATGACGGGCAACCTTGTTGTCGCCGCTCGCAAAAATGCATACTCGAGTGGGGAGGCAGTTCCTTGAGTTCCCCCCAATAAAAAAAAACCTCAGTTGGTTCATCACGGAAGAATTGGCTGTATTAGTTTTCACAGACTTTAAGATCCAGTGTTCTGGTCTTCTGGGAGATAGAGTGGATTTGTTTCCTTGACGTGGAGGGGGAAAGAGGTGGATCACTATTCCAGATGCTTATAGAAATAGAAGGTCCACACTCAGGTTCATTGTATTATGGATTATTTGCTGGACAAATCCGGATCATCTGCTAGTCCCAAGGAAAGGTCGGCTTCTTCGCGAGAAGCAGAGAATCACTATCCCCAGAATGGAGTTTAGGGTAGGAGAAGGAAGTAGCAACAATTGGATCATGATACGGAGTGGAAATTTCACACTGCGATTATATCTCAGTAAATAACCAAGAGAATTTCTTGAGAGTATTCTCACAAGCCATATTCAATGAACGTTCATTTTGTTTGCCGTCATGTGAGTGTAATTGGACCGAGATCTCGAATGGTCTGATCCAGATTTAAATTGATGCGTTCACTTTACTATTCTAAGTGTTAATTCACCCTTGTTGTTGCAACATCATTCAAAGCACGTCCGGTTTTTAAGAAGCAGCGGAGTTGGAGGCGCTAGCCTAGTCTGCGCGGGGGAGAATTAAGGGATCTCGGGGGTCTGGCTCAAAATCTAAACCACAAAGTCGGCTGGAATGTGAATACGCACCAACCTTTAACCGCGATGTCTTTTTGCAATTCCATTGGTTTAGAAATTGATGATCCGCAAGTAGAGTGTCATGCACGTTGGAGTAATGATCAGGATAGGAATGCTTTTTTACACAGACTGAAAAATGGCATTAGATTAATGCTAGCACGAGATCGATAATGCTAAGAATTTCATCCATCACCTGGAAAATTACAAGGAATCAGGAACCTTGCCGGGTCTCAAAGTTTTCTGGCTACTTGTTAAAGATGACGCGAACAATGTTCGTATTCATCGAAGTTCGAGCTTAGACAGGTTCATTGGAAGTTACGAGCCACCTTGTCAGTAAGTTTCTATTTATTCCCAGTAAGGGTACTTAGAGTGAGGCGAATTGCTTGGGCATTAAAATATGGCATCCGTTAAGCGAATCTCGAAACTCAATCTCTTTGAGATGTCATAGAATTTGGTCGATTTGTTCCATTAGCTGATTACGGCTATTTTTCATTACCGCCTCGAAGGGTATGGAAGTGAAAATGAGTTTAGTGTTTGGAAACGGGAGCAACAACAGGAGAACAATGGGCTCAAGGAACTGGAGTTGTTGATTGGTTCAGGACCTTACGGAAGTTGGACGGTTGCAGTACTTCTGTGAAAATGAAGGGTGCACTTGGTCCTTTGTCACCTCGGGTATTGGCTTCGCTACTGAAGAAGTGGAATTGGTGGTCCTTGATATGCACAACGCTTAGGGTAGTGATACCCTTTAAGTTTCTTAGGGTTAGTAACTGTGTTACCAGGGAGTGTCCCTGACCCTGAAGTAGAAGCGGTATTGGCAGTTACAAACTTAGCCAACATATCAGTCAGATTTGCCATTTGATTGTTCAATTTGTTTGTTTCGATTTGGCTGCTCTGACCCTGGTTTTGGAGGTTATTTTGCCATATTTCTTCTGTTAGCTTCTTTAGCCTTGGAAGTAGTTGTAAAATCGTTCATTTGTGACAATGTGTGTCTGAGGAACGGGGGCTTGATAAGCTGGAGACTGATTAACCTGGGGTCTATGAAGTTGATTCTGACTGAAATTGGACTGGTTAAAATTTCCACCTCTATTTTGGTTGAAATTGCTCTCCCGGTTTTGGTTAAAGTTATTCCCCCGATTGAAATTGTTAGCATTATTAGCTTGAGAGTTCTGAAAGACGGGTGGAAAACCTGGAGGTCTAAATTGATTTGAAAAAACATTTGAGGTCGGAAATTGGAGCTTACTTGGTTGTAATTAGCTGCAGCGGCTTGTGACACATACTCAGAAATGTTGTCCCGATAAACGTTGCCATGAGTGGCTGGACAGTTTTGGTGAGAATGGGCACCACCACAAGTAAAACACAACTTTAGCTCAAAATGCATTTGACAGGTTGAAGGAGCTGGAGAGAGGTGCTGATGCTTGGTCTTCTTGTTAAGAGCAATGCTCGGACAATATCCATTGTTCAGCAACATCAGATGAAAACAGCTTGGGTGGAAGTAGTCGTACTTACTTGGCAACAACTTCTTTAGCTCGTGTTTGACTGAACTTTGGGAGACTGGCTCTCGATGATTTTTTAAACATTCGCGAGGCATTTTTTGTCAAAAAGTTTTCCACCTGCTGCGGAGTTCATGAATCTTGATCATTAATGTTCAAGGATTATAGATGTATCAAGTTGATGCATTCTGAGAATCCATGGTGTGGACATGCCCTAAGTAGTTAATTGAAAACGGATCCCAAGCCTCATAAAACGATTCATCGAACCTCTGCTGAAATCTGGTGATCTCATTGCGAAGATTCGTCGTTTTAGAGGGAGGGAAAAACTGATTGATGAATTTGGATACAAGATCGTCCCAAGTTTGAATGGATCGAGGGGGTTCTTTTTCTAGCCATATTAGGGCTGCTCCCTCGATAGAGAATGGAAATAAAGCATAAGCTTAAGTTTCGTAATATTGGAACATTGGGGACCCTCTTTGTGGAGGTGATCTTGTTGAAGTAACGGATATGAGCATGCGGGTCTTCTTTGTCATGACGAGATTACTGTTCTGTTCTGGACAAGATTGATCTATAGACCCATGACTTTAGCTCGAAATTGTTGCAACCAATTTCAGGAATAAGGATTGCGTCCTCGTTACCCCTCGGGGGTGCTTGGAGCAATTGAGCCATAGTTCGAGTGTCTGCCATTGGATCTACTTGTAGGATCTCCTGGATTGGGTATTCTATACGAAGAGGTTTCGATAAAATAACTGGCTGGTCCTTCTGGTGGAGGAGGTCGCTCGATCAAGAGAATGGATGAGTGCGCATGACAAAAAATCGGAAATAAATAAATAAAAAAAAGTTACACTAATTTTTTTGGATTTTTGGATTTAAAATATATTCACAGTCTATTTTAAACGGACAAGAGATAGACAACTTAAGCCAAATAATCAATCTTACTTCACGGTAGCTCTCAGAATGAAAAACGCACAGGTGAGCGGAGGAGTAGGAATAGCGCTCGAAGCTTACTTTCTCGCCTTTTGGTCGTAGTTCTAGGAAACAACCCTCCTTAAAACTCACTTTATTAGTTTGTTAATCAGAGTGAGTGAGCCGTATATCGTAAGTGAGCAGAAGGCAAGTTTTAAATCTTTGGTTCGATTGGGAACTCAGCAGTTCACCGGAACTTATTGTGATAATACCTCAGTAGAGAATATTATATTTTGGTATTTTACCAATTAGTGATTTTTAATTTTTTTATGGACAATTTTTTTATTTTTTGATTTTTTTGGTTTTTTAATTTTTTTTTTTTTTTTTTTTTTTTTTTTTTTTTTTTTTTTTTTTTTTGTTATGATATAGTAATATAAGATTTAAGTGCTGATCAATAGGTCGGATAGAAATCGTAGCAATTGCTCCCCGGCTGCGCGCCAAAAATTGGTTCGCTAGATAGTATACGTATAAAATACTACTAGGCAAATCAATGATAAAAAGATTCCGGAAGAGATATTCCCGGGTCGTATGTCCCAACGAGGCTGCAATTGAAAATTATCCTGGTTTGAAGAGAAATTGACTGATGGAGAATATATGATATGAACACTGATATAATTACAACTAAAATTAATTAAATAAAACCTAATTTAATCTACGGGAAAACAAGCAAAGGAAATGGGGATCTTAAAAACTACGGGAAACAAAATTAGTTATTAAGGAAATCCTAAAATTAAAATTTATACTAAATACGGGAACAGATCAGGTTTCGGGAACCCTAAATACTAAAAAAATTAGAAAATAAATGTAAATTAAATTAAATCAAAAATTAAAATTCTCAATTAACTTAATTTGAAAAATAAAGAAAACTAGAAATAAAACGGAGGTAGTTTGTGTTAAAACGAAAGAAAACGGTAAAATGCACTCTCGGTAAAAACGGGGTCTAAAACTGAAATTAAGAAACATAAGCCTATACTAATTTTTTATATTTTTCTTAGACAGTAGATGACAAAAGAAAATTTTATGAAAAGAAAGAAAAATATTTTTTTTATTTATTTTTGATTTTTATGAATTTTTACAGTTTTATAAACTAAATTAAATCTAGAAATAGAAAAAGACAAAAATAAAAGTTATAAAAATTCTAAAAAAATAAATAAATAAAGAAAAAAGTTAACAATTCTAAAAATATAAAAATGCCCAAATTTTACTGTTTATAATTAGAGTAATTAAACTAATTAATTTTAAACCTAATTTATATTAATTAAATTAAATAAACTAACTGTGGTTAACTAAAAGGACTAACAGTGAAAGGACTCAAGGACTAACAGGGTAACAGGCTAACTAACCACAGGGACTAACAATGTTAACTATGAAAAACAAAATTACACAAACAGTCCCTGAGAATGACCCCGATTACAAAGTGGGTCCCAAAGATTATTTTTGAAAACTTTTAAAAGCAAACTTGTATTAAGGGGATTAAGGGTAACAAATTTCTAATAAGCACATAAGCTGAATCTCAACCCCCTCGAATAAGCCAGAAATGTGAGCTTTTGGGGCTGCAAAAAGCTAATAAGCTTTTCGAGCTATTTTCTTTCTTTTTTGGGGCTTAAAGCTCACAAAGATAAGCTGGATAAATTTAGGGGGAGCATTTAATAAGGCTAAGGGGAATCTTAAATAAGCTGTTTGTTATCTAAATAAGCCTAAAATAAGCTGAAGTGATTTGAGCGTATGAGACGTTTTAGAAAGAAAATAGAAAAAAGTGGACTTTAAGCTCAAATAAGCTAATCCTAAAAGGGAGTTAAGATACAGATTGTGGGGAATTAAGACTACTCTATAGCTACAAAGAAAAGCAAAAAGATCCTAAGTTATAAATCAAATAAGTAGAAAAAGTGGGCGCTGTAAATGAGGTGCTCAGACCAGGGAGCTCGGCAACAGTGGACAAAGGCTTATTTGGGTTATGCAATAAGCTCTTAAGTGTTATTGGCAAAACCAAATTCAAACAGATTAAAAGAGGGTGGTAATAGGCTTATTTTCAATGTTTGTGGGGTTTAGGCTTATTAAAGCTGTCCTGGTTATTGTGCTTAAAGATGGCTATTTCAAAAACACACATGCATACACACACTTTGACTTATGCTGCCAAACCAAAGACAGAACAAAGGGGTTTTCTTTTTGGCTTCTTGTAACTCAAACAACACAAAATATAAGGTGCTTAAGCTGTTTCAACAGCTTAAGCCCTTATAGGCACTTTGGCTCATTTATATTTTGACAGAATATAAAAACAACTTAAAAACTTATTTTTAAATTAAAAGTTGTGATTAAAAAGGACTAGTGAAGCCTACACACTCAGCCAAAAGTGGCTGAGTGCTCTTGACCCATGCACAACCCCCATATGACCCATTTTGGGTCAAAACCAAACACCCCCTTATTTATAAAAAGAAACTTTTTAACTGATTTTTGGTGAAATGAGGCCAGGAAAAATGACTACAAGTGAACTCTTAATCACTTTTAACACATGTTTGAGCAAGTTAAACTGAATTTAAACAACTTAAATGATAGTTTGAATTTTGACAAATGCAATGTCATAAAAATTCTTAACTTTGATTAAAACTGAGAGATTACAAAATAAAGCTTTAAAAACAACTTAGTTACACTTAAATCATTAAAAGAAAGACTTGGAAATAAAAATAAGCTAAAAAACATAAAAAAAAATGGTGTTATGTCTTCGGCTTGGTCTTGGCTCTTTTATAGAAGCTTAGAGTCTTCACTTGGACTTGGTGATTGTTGGGTTGTGAGAGTGGAAGCAATCAAGCAATCCCAGCCTTTCTTTTTGCGTCTTATACACCATATCCAACTCCATGATGGTATCGGGTTGAGTGTTTTGCAAGTGGAAGGGGTATAGGGGCCAGGGGTAAGGTCGAGGGTGAGCTGGTGGGGTACTTGGAGAGGTGGTATTGGCCATAAAATCGTGGGGAGAGGGTGGTTTGGTTTGTTTGGACGAAGAGGCATGTACAGGGGTGTGGGTTGCCAGGGCTTTCAAACACAGAAAGATTGGGAAGAGCACAAATGCCCCCCAAGACTGTGTTCCTTTCTCTTATCATTTTGTTTTTGCCCGTTTTTTCTTTGTAGTGATGACTATAGTTTGGAAAGTGACAGCTTCGTGTCCTTGTGTTTTTATTTAGACTAAAAGGAGAAGTAAGGGTTAGGGAATTGCAAAAATGGTCCGCTGCTGTTTTATAAGACTAAGAAGGGATTGGAGTTGGAAAATTGCAATCTTCAGCCCTTGTGGTTTTATTTTTCCTCTTTGTCTTTATAAAACATTCAAACTTGGGCATGTTTTGGGCCAATACTTTTTCTTTATATTTGTTTCATTTTTTATTATAAAACAAAGGTTTTATTAAATTACATTTTGGTACGATTGTGTGTTATAAAAAAGATGTGTTTGGGTTTGTTTTTTTTTTTTTTTTTTTTTTTTGGGCTTGTATTGGCTTTTGGGCTTGTATTGGCGCCCAATAAGGTTTATGCTTGGTTAATTGGGCTTTGGGCTTGTATTGGGCAATAAGGTTACTGAGTGGGTTTTGTGTGTACAATGGTGTGGATTGGCTGTACTGGGCTAGGTTTTGGGCCTTCAAAGTTATTCACAGTCTTATAAATATACTATTGGGCTTTCGCCCGGCCCTTCAGATGGGTTAGAGATGTTGCATTTCAATAGTAATTCTTCCAGTTCCGGTCTCGGTTTTGAGACTGCTGATTCTTTCATTTATTGACTCTGATACTTTGGCGATGTGGTGTGGACTTTGGCCTTGATTTTGCACAGTCTTTTCTTTTCCATGCTCAGTATTGGTTCATTGTTTGGTTGTTTATTTGTCTTTTTTGATGATATCACATCGCCTGACACAATAGTCTCAAATGCAAAACAAACATATATTTGGCAAGTTTTTGTCTGTTTTTGGTATTTAAGCTTCGTTGTTTAGAGGTAAAAGATATGTGTAATTAAGCACTTATCAAACCTCAAAGAGGTTAAACGGATCTTTTGGTACCTGAGACAGTCCTATAACATGGGCCTATGGTATCCGAAGGATTTTTTTTTCCGAATTTAAACTCAATTGACTTTCAGATGCGGCATGACAGGAGATGTAAAGATGGAATATAAGAGTTACATCAGGAGGATTGCAATTCTAGTTAGAATAGCTCGTGGATGGTGTTCATATAAGAAACAAGATTGTACTTGTGATTGTCATCAACTGCTGAAGCTGATTATGTTTTCCTTGTCTGCATATGTGCACAAAGTTTATGTGTTGCGCAAATTGCTTGACTATGGATATAAGTACAATCGGATTCTGATGTACTGTGACTCCAAGAGTGCCATTGCTATTTCATGCAATCCGGTCCAACATTCTAAGACGAAGCACATTGACATCCTGGTATCATTTTATTAAAGAACATGTTGAGAAAGGTACTGTGGGAAGAATTTACTTTGTCGGACAAATACTTGTACCAATCTTGCGGATCTATTTACTATGGCGCTTCCAAAAGAACGCGCTGTTTGAGTATTTAAGTTCATTGAATTGGGTATGAGACTATGACTCCAAGTCAGTTGGAAGCCTGAACAAAGTTATCTTCTTGAATGGAGAGTCTCATACATCTCAAAAACATGTAAATAATTTTTTTCGCAAAAACAAAAAGAAAAATGAAAATTTCAAAAATACCAAAAAAATTTGACATATTTTCATATTTAAAAAAAATCAACATACATATAATTAGAACAAAAGAGATCACATGCTAGTTTATGAATACTCAAGTTTTTATAAAAAGCTTTCAAATTGAAAATACGGAATCATGATCTAAGGGGGAGTTCTTAAAATTTTCCATTCACATACATCTTTTTGGAAATAAAATAAAAACAATGATCTCTCATAAATACTACATTTGGAAAATGTTATTGTAACACCCCAAAAAATACAACAATGCAGCGGAATACCACATGGGGTGCTACTTCATAATACACAGCGCTAGATACAAGAGAACGACCTCTAAGTGTCGTTTGAAAAGTAATCTCGTTGATGTAAATCAAAATAAAATAAAAAAAATCGGACATTTGATAGAACAAAATATCCATAATTGCATCACAATGAGAAAAGCTTGAATGTATGGACTCCAATGCACTGTCAAGAAATCGAGCATATAATTTACCTGAGAAAGAATATTGCTTAAAAAAGGTTAACATAGTTGGTGAGTGTCATAGATTGTTTATCCTCTTGAATGTAATCCAATGTTTCATTCACAGTACCATGTAAAAATCCCAAAGATTTTATTAAAGAATGCACCCCTGGACAATAAAAATAAAAGATCACATTTTATGTCCACCGCATAAGTATCTATCTTATCCAAAGATTTTTTATAAGAATGCCTGACAAATGTTATGCACCAAAAGTACCCAATCTTATCCCAAAGTTTTTTATAAAGAATGTAATGACAAATTTTTATGACACCATATGAGTATCCCTGGCACACCAGTGCCTATTGATTTCTGAAAATTAATATATTACAAGTAGGACCGCAGAATATTTAATTGGGATAATACAACATCATGCAGATCATCACAAAATAGATTACATTTACACTAAGCGTCTATTGACATTGAAGCTCGACAGTCTTGTTGCATCTATTGCTACTCAGCCCTTAATGATGTTTTAACCGGAAAAAATCCCAAATTCGACATGCTATAATGTTCGTTCCGGTGATAGCTAGTGCACCGAACGGGGAGGTCGTTCCCGAACTAGATCTATAATAACATTTCGCGCTCCCATGTAATGTAATTCCAAATACATCTATTTGCAATTTGACAGTTCATGGATAGTGGACTTAACAGGGTAATCGCTACTTAGGTAAACATGTATTCAATACTTGCGTCCAATGTTGTAAAACAAAGCATGTGTGTCCGTTTATAAATCGATGCATAATTTTCATCCATAAATATTTATGTACCAAAACCGTTATCGCCAAAACGAGTAAAAGTGAGCTATTGGAGACTCATAATTTCGCGCTTTAATAAACAATCACTTTGTTTTTCTTAAGATAAAACAGTTTAGTGAAGTGTTTTGTTAGACAAGCATGTATTCCCCTCGCGGGTTTTATAAACATTCAAAGATAAAAAGCTGAGGTTATTGAACTCACATGATTGATGAGAACGATTTGCAGATAGGCATATAATATGATACCAATCATCTGAACGTGAAGACAAAGCGGCTCGACTCAGAAGTAGTTGCAATAATTTTAACGGCTAAGTTCCCCCCTAGGCCTAGGATAATATGAGAATCTGGGTTTCCGATGGGATATGTTATGTCAACGCGACACGTTGATAAAGATTTAGATTTATCTTTGTGAAATGGTTTGGTGGGTTGGTTAAATTAAAAATGTAGAAATTGAAAATATACTCAAAGTGTGTAATATATATTCTTTATATATTACTTATGAAAAATAACCCTTATATAATTCCTACCGTGAATTATATAACAAAGACAATCAATCAAAGGATTAATGAAAAGTATAATATCTTGCAGGTCTTATATGATAAATGCGAGTTGTTAGTTAAACCAAATTAGTTTGACTCCATTTAATAAAAAAGACCTTTGAATAAAGTTGACACGTAATCTTACTATTATAATTTAAACACCGAAGTTGGTAACGTTTATAACCATTATAAAATTTAATTTATTATTTTATAAAATTAGGTTCCAAGTTTTCGTTAACAGTCGTGTCTTAAAATCACTTCGCCGCTTATTGTTAATATGTTTAGTTTTCGCTCGTTGTCCAGGTTATTGTATTTAATACCATGTGAATATATGCTTGAAAAACATATCTTAATTGTTTAATGTTTCTCTAAAGTAATAAAGTTTTAGTAATTTCTGAAATAGAGGAAAATTTTATACAAATTTTCGTCATGCTTTTCCGTGTAAATCGTTTCCATTTTCGCAAGAAAATAATAAAAAACGTTTTCTGTAAATGAGTATTATAGGGGAATTCATCGCGTTTCAATATTTCAAATGCCTCGCGTGTTTGATGATAATGTATATATACACCATTATATGTGAAATGTAAAACGCAATTATGTTTTAAGGTATTAGATATTTGTGTATTTGACGATAAGACCAACCAAAAATAATATTTTATACAGTTTTAATATTTATTAAAACTTAAGTTATTTTTACTTTGTCGTTTTGATATATAAACCAAACAAACCCTCGTCGTTTCCTCGTTGATTCGCTAAACCCGCAAAAACACATCTCTTCGTTGTTAAACCCACAGCCAAACGCACCCTATGTGGCCGTCACAGCCAAACACCCCTTTTGTGGTGCAACCTGTTGAACCAAACGCACCCTTTTCGATCATACTAAAACCAAGCGCGCCCTTGCGGCTGTTTTGACCAAACCAAACGCACCCTATGGTGCTAAACTCACACCGAACGCCCCTTTATAAGTTGTCAACCAAACGCACCCTTGGCTGTGAGACTACAACAAACGCACCCTTTTCGTGTGACACAACCCAAACACGCCCTTACGGCTCGACCTTATATCCAAACGCACCCTAAACTGTTTTTCCTACTAATCCAAACGCACCCTTTCATATATATAACAGCCTAAAGCACCCGTTGATGTTGGCTGTTACAACCAAATGCACCCTTGCATGGTGCTATACACGAACCCGGCCTGTCCCCGAAACAGCCAAATGGGAACACCCCTAAACATCCGCATCCTATGCTGAGTGCAAACCCTTCATAAACCAACGCACACTTTGCGGATGTGAACCCACAACACGACACCCGCCTTTCTTGTTGTACAATCCCACCGCACCCATAACTGGGTGCCACCCCACAGATACAAACGCACCCCTACACAACGCTCCATTTTTATTATATAACAGCCAAACGCACCTTTGGGGTAGGCTGTTACAACAAAAACGTGCCTCATTTTGTTGGTTGATGCATCAAACCAACGGACACTCGCTGATACGAACCAACACGCACCATAGGTAGTTTAGTTATCAAAAACACACGCTATACTAGGTGCGGTGAACAGCCACCACCCCCCCCCCCCAACCCCCACCGAACGCCCCCTATAGTCCGATGAACCCGCTAAACAAACACACCCTTGTGGGTGTTTATAACCGCCAAACACACCCGTGGCTGGTTGCACAGTGGTGGTGGCGTGGAGTTGGTGTCGAGATGGTGGTGTTATGAAGATGATGACGACGGTGGTGTTATGGTGGTTGTGGGCTCGCGGTGGTGATGATGACGATGAGATGATGATAGTGGCGGTGAGAGGGTGGTGGTGGTTTTTGGCGCGTGAAGGAGAGTGACACAACGGGTTGGATAGATCGGCTCACGAGAATCATTTTTGGGGTTCACCGGAAAACTCCGCCGGAAAAGTTTTCTGGCGGCGGCGCGGCGGTGGTGGCCGGAAAATTCGCCGGAGATGGTGGTGGGGCGGTGGCCGGACATGGGAGAAGGGAGAGAGAGCTTTTAAGGGAGTGTGTGTATATATGAGAGATGAAATGAGAAAATTTTATATAACACTTTTATTTATAGTTTAAAACTTAAAGTCCACATGTGATGCAAGATGTTTGATACTTGAGGCGACAAAATGTGTAACTTGTTTCATGAGTACTTTTTTTGTATAGACAGAGCTGGTTCTGGACTTCGTTTTGAAGGACTCTATACGGATGATTCAACTCTTGAAAAGCTTGCGCATTGAGTTGTCACAGATATTCTGAGTTGGCGCCATGTGTTTTACGACATCTATTTGTTGCTGGATAGTGAAAATGAGTATTTAGCTTGATAATGTGTATTCAGATAAATTATTTTATAACATTTATAAGAAATAAATGTTAGTGTTCATTTTGTGAACCGGTTCGTCTTGTCCGAAATAAAATTGGATTCTCGACTAGAGTTTCGCGTTCATGACGCAACGCATTTTAAATTAAATGATGACTAATTTATTGAATTTTGTTTATTAAATAAATACTGATAATCAAAACAAATTTAATTGTTTTTGGTGTGTGCGTTGTATATTGGTTCGAAATATTTTGCCGAGTGTGGTTTAGCCCTCTTTCGCTCGTTTCCAGTCCACTCGGGCAAAATTGAAAGTTGTCAGGGAATGTCAGTTTTTTTAGTTTCACATCAATGCTTTTTTTTGAGTCCGAGTCGTGAATACGTGATATAGATGATCGTTCTTATAAGTTAAGCCAGATCCTAAAAGTCAAAGGGTAAAATAATTATCTAAAAATCCGAAAATTCTCAGATGTTACAGTTATAGTTTCAAGGGGGAGTTTTTATTTAAGCATCTTTATTTTCGGACTAAGTACTTTACATGATTTCATTTCAAGGGGGAGTTTTTGAAAAGATTCATTATTCAAGGGGGAGTTTGTGAAAATTCATAAACAAATTTTAAAGAAACATGGTCAAAATTGAAAAATAGAAGTACAGGGGCTAAAAGTGTCAATTTTCAAAAATATTTTCGGAGGTTATAAAAAGGGATGTCATTTTCGAGTTTCATTTTTTCTATTACCGAATCCATTTACCGAGTTTGAGAAGAAATTCATTCCAATCTTTTTGAGTTCATTACAACAATTTCGGTTATTTTTCTTTCTCAAACGTAAGTGGATTAAGCATTATCAGATTGATAATTGATTGTTTTGTACTATCGAGTTTAAACTAGGTAATATTGATATTTACCGAGTTTGTGTTTTTTATGTTTTTATGGAGTTTGTGAAAATAGTTGTAATCAAGGACGATAATAAGCAATGGGTATGTGTAAATAAGTGATAAATAGCTTAAGGATCGTTAATTAGTAACTGAAATTGAAACTCGAAAATGTATGGTGTTTATCGAGTTTGACAAAATATCCAGTTTGATTGTTTGGAGTGTGAAAAATGGAAAAATGAACATAAAAATCGAGTTTAGTTTTTCATAAAGTAAAAGGAATAAGTGTTTATCTTGTTTGAGAAACTTGTAAGGGTCAAGCAATCAAACTCGAAAGAGTCAAAAGGTCAAACTCGGTAATGGTCAAAAGTCAAAATTCAGTGAAAATTTAATTTGTGTATAAGTGAAGTTGTGTTCAGAAAGAAATAACTTTGATGATCAATGTTTATGATGTTTAATGTTTGAATGCCTGTGGTACAAAAAGACCAGTTTCTCATGTGTGGTGAAAACGTTAAATAATTTTGGCAAAGAAATTAAGCTTTTATGAATTCTAAGCTTTGAGTCAGAAATATCCTATTCGTAATTTGTTTAAGTGGACTAAGTCATCGTCCGTTTAGGGCCGTTTTCTGCAGAATGAACAGAATGAGAGTGAGTGACTTAGTGTCCATTCAATATTAAATTTAGTTGTGGTTTTCTTCATTGTTAGGATTCATGACAAGCAATGTGTTTTTTATAACTTGAAGTTTTTAATCCAGATCTAAATTGTTTAAGTGGACTAAGTCATGTCCAGATTCAGCCGTTTTCTGCAATGAACATAATGAGGAGTGAGTGACTTAGTGTCCATTCAGTTGTAGGTTTGTGATTACATGCTTCTATGTTATCCTTATAAAGAAAGTTTTTGTTCAAAGTTCCCTACTGGCTAAAGCCTTTCGACACTAAACACTTGTTATTATGTCAAAATGGTACTCTTTAGCAAAACAATTTAAGAAGTTGAATGATTTCTCTCTTAATTTTTCATAAAAGATCTTGATTTTAATCAAAAGAGAATTTTCATATTTCTTGAAAGAGTATCATGTCACAAAGAATTTGCTGATGAGGATTATTCTAAAACAGAAAGGAGAGAGCTAAATCTGTGTACCGCGAAAAGCAAATCAAAAAGGTGTTCGAAAAGAATTGTCAGACACACAAAAATGGTAAATCAAAGAATAAAGCGTATGACAAGTGCTAGAAAAGCAAAGAACGAGCACATGGGGAAAGGAACGATCAAAAATATGTTCAAAAAAAAGAATGTGGTTAGAAACATATAAAAACAGACGAGTGGAAAAAGACAAAAATGTCAAATGACTTGTTTGTTATCTAACTTCTCAACTTGTATTCATTCAGTAATATCATAGCACAACAACATGCAGCTGATGTTTCATCCAGTGAACTGTGCCCTCGTTAAGAGATATGATCTATGGATGCTAACAAGAAAATACGTATTATATATTATATTATATATATTTTTAGAGTGAATTTTATCAAGGGTAACTTGGTAATTTTCTTAATTGCTCTTGTGGAATATTATTTTATAGTATATTTTAGGTGTATAAAACTCGCAATCAATATGCAATGTCCACCGGAAAGCAAAATTCTGACGAACATCATCAAGAATCATCCATTACCATTCAGCATTGCAGCTTCTTCATCCGTACCATGGATTTATATGGCACAGTTCTGGCATACTTTGAAGGAAGACAGATCAAAGTATAGGCTCAGTTTTATGCTGGACAAGAAAGAACTCACTCTTACACTGGATGACTTCAGACAAATCTTTCATCTTCTACAAGCAACTGCCAACAATCATAATTCATTTGTGCCACCACCATTATTTTCTGATATGGTTCCATTCTACAAGCAAGTATTGGGATTTACAATGGAGTTAAAGACACAATCGAATTTCAAGACTACTGGTCTTTTACAGCCATGGCAAACGTTATGCAAAATATTCTCCAAATGCTTAACAACACGTGTCACTGGATGGGACCAACCGTCGTTGCAGATAATGAAAATGTTGCATTACTTTGTCAATAACATTCATGTGGATTATGCGGAGTTACTATGGGAAGGACTCTACTATTCACTTCATCATTCAACATCTTCGATTCCATATCCAAGATTTACAAAGATCATCGTCGGTCATTATATGACTATCTTTCCTGAAATCTCAAGACGTGCTCGAGACAAGTATCACAACTTGCAAGATGATGATATCATGAAGAATATTTTTAATTCAGGAAGACATAAAGACAAAGTTGGAATGCAGATACCAGCTTGGATGATCACTGAAGAAATGAAGCACACGGAGCATTACCTGATGTATACGGAGGTGTTTGGGATAGATGTTCCTCTGACTTAGTCACAGCCGACTGAGTCTACCCAAGGAACGCATAGGACACCTAGCGCCCCTAGGTCACCTAACCCTAATAAGGAAGCAGCAGAATCAAATGCTCCAAGACTATCAACTGTGATTCGTCTTTATATCCCTGAAAGGCGATCCGCACGTCTTACTCCACCAGCTCTAGTGCCAAATGTTGACAAGGCAGACGAGATGATTTTATAAGATACATTACAAGTTAGTCTTGCGGAGCATAAAAGTCGTGAAGAGCAGGAAGCTAGATAAAATGTGGCACTGGTTGACGAGCACTTGGCATCTGAAGAAATTGATAAGATGGTGGAAGGATAAGAGAACATTGTTGATGATAGTTCAATCCCTAGGAATGATGAATCAAATATTCCTGGTACTAGGATAGAGCCCCGGAGTGATAAGGAAAGTCCGGAGGTGAAGATTGCTAAAGAAAAGGAAGTGGAGATTTCAAAAGAGAAGGAGGTGGAACTAACTAAAGAAATGGAGGTGGAGATTACTCAGGAGACTCCAGTGGTTAAAATTACTAACGTTGTTATACCAGTAAATGTTAATGATGAAAATGAAGAAATAACTGATTAGGTGTATGAATTGAAGATAAGGAAGAAAGGGAAGATTATAGAGGAGACTAGGAATTCACCAATCCCTACACTAATTAGATCTCCTAGGATTCATACTAATCTTGTATCTTCGGATACCGAGAAACTCCAGGAATTGACGGATACTCATACTACACCATCATCAAGTTCATCTCACACTAAGTTATCTAAGATGAATCGACTTCTATCCTTGATCAAGACAAAACCTACTCGCTTTAAACGATACAAGAGTTTCTTTCAGGAGGTACAGGGACGTTATGGTTACTTGTTTGCACATTTACGAGCGAGGTTTATGCCGAGGAAGTCATTCGATACACTTTCTGATAATCTTCATGATGTAATGGTTGAGACATTACCTGCTATGGTTGATAAACACATTAAGGAGCAAGTTATGAAGCAAGTTCTTGAACAAGTTCGTAATTAAGTTCCAGTGTGTGTTGCGGAAGGGTTGATTCTGGAAAGGCAAAAGGCTAAAGAAGAGACGGAAAGGTTGATTGCTAAAGCTATTTTGCAGGAACGTGGAAATATTCAGGCTCAAATTAAGACACACATTGATAATGCAATTGCCAATGTCATTCCTTCTCAAGTCGATGCATCCGTTCGAAGTTATATGTCTGGACATATTCTTCATGTTCATCCGGCTCAATCACAAACATCCTCTGTTCCAGAACAACAATATCAACTGTATCTTGCTATGAAAGACGATCCTCAATTGCAACAACAAGACATAGCAATATGGTTAGCTCTCCAGATGAAGTTTGAAAGAGCTACGGTACCACAAACAGCATGTAGGACTCCTGCCGTTCGCCCAAGAGATCAGGACGAACCTCATGATGATGCTCATCCTGAGGGGGAGAATAGTGCAAAGCGGCAGAAGACCTCGGAGTATGAAGCTTATGTATCTGGAGAGTCATCGTCTGGACAAGATTTACAAGAGGAACTAGCTCCATCAACCTCAGGTAATCAAGAACAAGATGATGATTTTGATTTTTGGACTGACTCTTATGCTTCAGATGATGATGAAATACCATCGAAGCAAGTATCACAAGACATTATGGAAGAAGTATCGCTGACTATTGATGAAGCTAAGCTGAGAAAGATGGCTGATGAGATGTTGAGACAGAGATGTACTTCAGGAGATGAGCATCAGTATCACATTGATCAGATGAAGAATTTCTTGAAGAGTGACATTGTCTGGGAAAGTAGAAAAGAAATTCTTGTCTCTCCACATCCACGAAAGACCACACCATTAGTTCATAGCTGTCAACGAGATCCTGAAGCTCCAGCATTATCTCTGATTAATCAAGACCTTTTGTATTTGAAGAAAGGAAATTCTGGACCCGAGAAGATAGTCTTGTCACTTCACAAGTTTCCTGCGGTTATTTTTAATGATGATGATATTGAAGAACGTACTTCCAGATGGGTGAATAAGTGTGTTCGAAAGTTTAATCCTTATGCTCGCTATGGTGTTGAACATTGGAAGAATCCTCATGCGAAGATTTTCTACATAAGGAAACAGAAAGAGCCTGGAAAGCCAAAGGAAGAGGTTTATTCGAACTCAAAGATTATTCAAGTTGTCAAGACATACTGGGAATTGGGTCATGAACACAAGTTTATCACAGAGATTATTGCAAGAAGAGCTAATAAGTACCTAGTGTCAATAACTGAGCCAGACTACAAGAATCTCAATAAGAATGATATTGAGGACATATACTTGTTGATAATGAATGGCAAGGTACCGGATTATGCAGATACAGGATTGCTATGGTCTTTATCAGTCTTCATTAGAAGTTTAGTGATATAGGAAAGAGTGCATGACTTCCAACTTGGAATTGAAAGCTATCAACAGAAGGTTAATCTCACTGCACCAACAATAACTTTCCCATGAATTGAAGAGTATGAAATGTTCTCCATCATCTATGAGCCTGTGAATGGAATTATTTACAAGAATAGTAAGAAAGAGAAATGGGTGATGAGACATTCAGAAATCCATAAGTTTTGTGATGCTACGTTAAATAGAGTGTTAGAAGGTTTGAAGAGTTATAATAATGATGTCAAGTATGGATACGTACAAAAAGATCTTACCAAAGATGAAACAGGATACTTGAAGTTGTTTGAAAAAGAGATTGAAGAAAGATTGAAGCATCGAAGGCAGATAAGAAGATGGGAGATGTCCGTGAATGGAAGGCCACTTGGATCAAGAAGAGAACACCCTGAATAATCGACCCTTGGGGGGGAGATTGTTAAGATCATTAAAAGTGTCGATTATGTGATTTTGTATTATTTAAGTCATTAGTGTTTCTTTTAATAATGTCAAAATAGTTTGTAATAAGGTATATTATGCTAAAAGAATAAAATATCATAATTACTAAAGTCTAGGGACTAGATGTGACAAGTTAGGAAAATAAGGAAGGGAAGCCTCCTTCCATCACCTATGAATACCCCTCTAATCTTCATTAGAGGGTGAGGCACTTGTAACAAACTCTTTCATTTTCCCTCTCTTTTATATCATTTGAATTTCAAATACGTGCCCTTCTCTACTATTCTCTCTATGCATTCATGTTTGATATGATTGATTCAAGATTAATGTGACCTAACACTATTTAACTCTCATTTCTAAATGGGTTAATACACTCAAAATGATCTACAAGATGTTTATGTAACACTTGTAAATATAGTAATCTATGCCTATATGCAGTGCACAAACAATTTTGCAACTTAACACAAGAGATCTAACGTAATTCCTATTAGGCATAATCCGAAAAACTATTAACAAATAAATAGTGTGCATGGCATGTGTGTTTAGATAAATAAGTAGCTCAATTACAAGTAGCAATTCTCATTTAATAATATATATTAACAAAAATACGATACAATCGGTCAGTGCACCAGAAATCTACACTGCCTTCTGCATAGTCTTTTGTCTCCGTTGCTGCCCTGACCATCCATCCACTACAATTTATGAGCAAGGCCATACACTTACTTCAATCATCCTACGTCTTAGGATTTACTAATTGAGGACTACACCTCGCTAATTCATGAAGACCTAACAGTATATTGCACATGCCAGCCCCGACCATGCGTATTCCACTACTCAATATTCCAACTTTTGCAACTCATTACAAGGACAAAATCACTGTGTAACACTAAACTTAAAGTCATTCCATGACATACTAACAGCAACTTCCTGGCTTGGCGTGCGGATCTGAGAGTTCCACCACGTTAAAGCCTTACCCATAAATGAACCAGCAATGTATTTCACTTTTTGGTCATTACTACAACCACTCATATCCTGTACGTTCTCCATTTTCTTGATCCAACGAGTAAGAACTACAACACCTCCCTTACCATCATATTCCTTAGGGTTACAAGCTAAGAATTCCTTATATGAACAACCATACGGTTGCCATTTACAAACACATCCCCATGTTCTCCTAAACTTCTCAATTTTTAACCACATTACCTTCTAGATTTCCAATATTTCGCTGAGGCTCTTAAGCTAATAGAGGTATGAAGTTAGTGGAAAACAAAACAATATTCGGCACTAGAGTCAAATAAAGGTAGTGGAAAAAATGAATCGTTTCAAAGTAAACGTACCCGTCACAATGTTCAGATCCTGGCGAGCCTCCTCTGCTCCCAACATGAATGCCCTACCCCTAGCCTGGTTCCCTTGGTTTCTACGACCCTGACCCCGTTATTAGCATCAACTTGATTTGGACGATTTCCTTCCGGTTCTTGTGCTCTATTCAATCTAGGGCAAGCTAGCCTTACATGGTCAGTACTACCACACTCATAACATGCTCTAACAGTTGGGTTTCTAGCATTGACAAGATTCACATTCCTCGACACACCTCTACAATCCTTGCTAGTTTCCCCCACATTTCCTCTTTTCTCAACTTTCGTAATTGATCCATTTCTCACAGCCTCATCGGTCAGTGCACCAGAAATCTACACTGCCTTCTGCATAGTCTTTGGCTCCGTTGCTGCCACCATCCTACGAATTTATGGAGCAAGGCCATACACATACCTTTCAATCATCCTACTCTTAGGATTTACTAAGTGAGGAACTAACCTCGCTAATTCATGAAACCTATCAGTATATGCAGCATGGCCAGCCCCGACCATGGCGTGATTCCACAACTCATATTCCAACTTTTGCATCTCAATACTAGGACAAAACTCTTGTATCATCATAAACTTAAAGTCATTCCATGACATACTAACAGCAACTTTTTTTTTTTTCCTATTTTTTTTTTTTTTTTATTTTATTTCCAACACCAACTGGCTTAGCGGGCGGATCTGAAGCACGATTCCAAAAGCATACGTATAAGTAAGCTTTCCCCATCAGATATAGAACCAAACTCAATGATATGTATCACCTTTTACTGTGTCAATTACTACAACCACTCATATCCTGTACGTTCTCTATTTTCTCAATCCAACGAGTAAGAACTACAACACCTCCCTTACCATCATATTCCTTAGGGTTACAAGCTAAGAACTCCTTATATGAACAACCTACCCGGTTGTCAATTTAAAACACATTCCCCATGTTCTCGCTAAACTTTCCTCATTAACCACATTACCAATTCTGATTCCAAATTTCCTCGGTTTACTACTGATCAACATGGGGCGAGGCTGGTAAGAGGTTCTGTCAATTAACTTGGCATGATCGATATAGAAACAAGTTCGGATTGATCTGACGCCCATTGGCCCCTCTACATACCATTTGACTCCTCTACACCTTATTATGCATCCACACAAACCCTCGGTAACGAATTTCTCTTGACCACTTTAACCTTCATCACAAAATTCGTCATGGCCAATATCAGCTTGCAATGTACCCTTCCATATAATCATTGAAACCATCTACTAGGTATTTCGCCCATATATCTAACCCTTGCTGCACATTTGCTAAGTACTACATACCAGCTGATCCACACGATTTCCCACACTACACATGATTTAGCCAGTATAATGAAGGTAATCACAGGCCCTTGCAGGCGTCCTCGCATCAACAGCGAGCATTATCTATAGCTAGGACGAGACAGACATGCGCGTCAACATACGAGACTAAAAGAGGAAATTCGCAGAAGATAAGGAGTTTAGGTAAATGGAAGTACCTCGCACACACTATAAAAAGTATAATATCTTCAAGCTATACATCAAAAAAAACATCAGATATTCACGTAACTCTACTACCTAGCGCAAGATGTCAACATCTATGTGAGACTGTGGATGGTCAATCAAATCGATATAACCACGATATTCCAAAGCATGAGTAACTGGGTATACGATATATAACTACGTTGGTGCCACCAGTAATAATATATCGCATCCATACTCATGATCATATCTAATATTGAGCCCACCCATTTTAATGACTGACATAACCTAAGCACCAAACCATGACACAACAAAGGCACACAGGTGCGGAACACCGCGCACTAATAAGATCCTATACGCAACCTAGAACGACGGACTTAGTTATATTCCATAAGGCCAAACCACCAGGTTTCTCTAGACAAAACCCAAGTTCTCTTTCTGATTACCAATCTGGTCCACCCCCGGACAATGGATTAACGACTAAAGTCTTCAGTGAAAGTGACGAAGTAGCTTGCTCCTTGTCTTGACATGATCTTAAATGGGCCACATACATCAGTGTGTATCACACCCCGTCAGTGGCGGAAACACGGGATGCGACGATACCATTCATGGCACAAGATACAAGATCATACACTTTATAATTTACATTCATGAAACTTGAGTTTACAGAAACTTTACAAGTTAAAAACTCGACAAAATACTATAACCATGACCATCCCGACCCAGTCCCCTTGGGTTACATCTTTTCTCGTCCAATGCCATTCGCATACCTTTGATTTGACACACCTGAAAATGATACTTGAAAACGTCAACAATAATGTTGGTGAGCTCGTAGGTTTGACCTTAATCCCAAAAGCTGTGCCAATATTTCAACAGTGGACAATAGTGCTATATGACAGTGAATATATGCAAACAACCTTAGCATCACCGCTAATCAATAACCATATGTCACTTACGCACCTAAAGGGCCTACCAGCTGGAGCACTAAAATTAGGGCAGGACCACACACAAACCTGGGTAGGCGTACCCATCCGCTCTAATAATCACACAAATACTGGGTAGGCGTACCCATCCGCTCCAAACAATCATACAACACATAATATTCACATAGCAGTCATAAGCACATATCTTGTCCCAAAAACAAAACCACATTTCGCACAGATCAATTCAAAACATTTCAAAACACATTTGAGTATCATTTTCCCCCAACGGAAAAACAGTAAAAAGTGGGGCTACGAGAACTCACCTCAAGCAAGTCTTTAGCAACCAAATCTCAATCACACAAGCAAATGCAACGACGCCCGCACACGACCTAGTCCAGTTAATGTCCCAATTTAATCATCCAATTCCAAAACAATCTTCACGTTTGATGCATAGAGTTTAGACGCGTTGTACAATTACCCAAAACAATTTAGTGGTGTGATGGTTGACGACATATCCCAACAATCATATCAATCCCATTACTCGATAATACATACTTATACTATTTAGAGAAAATAGATAAGTAATATACGTAAATATTTATAATTAATAATTATACATATATCTCGGTAAGTTCATTCGGTAACCTTAGTCACCGTGAAAATAATCATATTAGAGTTGAAAATGAACCGTTTACTCATAATAAACATATTTGAGAAGTTCCGAGAAAAATTGTAATTTTCGTCTTTTAGTGAATTTATTAAATAAATAAAATGATTAAATAATATTTTATTATTTAAAATCAAAAAATCATGCTTTTAGGTAAAATTTCTAAGTATAAACTTTTTACGAAGTTTCGACATGACACGTACGCTCATACAACGTTTTCCATGGTTTTAAACATTATTTTCAACACTTTTCATAAATTCGACACTTTTCGACAAAATTCCAAAATCTCAATCTTTAACGTTTTTCCCAAAATATCGTTCAATATCACTTCGTAAATACATTTTCACTTTTAAAAGTCCGTCAAAACACTTATAACGACTAAATATCGCTTATTGGGCTTTAAGGCCCAATAAGGGCCCATTAAGATATTTATAAGTCCAAAATACGATCCAAGTCTAAAACCAATGTCCATTTACATACATAAGCATATACTAATAAGCAAAAAATAATCCGGACCACAATAAGCCCTCCCATTAAGCCACGGCTTAAATAGACTTATTGGGCCGTGAGTCCATAAGCTCCAAAATACGTATATTAAGCTTGAAAATAAGCTAATAAGCTATGTATCGCATTTGGTTACTAGCATAAGCCTCAAAATAGTCCACAAACATATGTCATATCACAAAAATAGTCAAAATAACTTTCCTATTGATTTTGAAAAATCATGTGGCATATAAGCCCAAAATAAGCCAAGAATTAGCTTAAAAATAAGCCCGAATAAGCTATACAAGCTACTATAAAAAATAAGTTATCTAGCAACATATATTATTCAACCATCACGACCACAACATCAAAACTACAAAAAACCCTCTTTTCCTTTTTAAATCCAACGAACCAAACACAACCTTTTTATTCGTTTTGTTTTCAAAAGTCGATTTTCACGACGATCAACTTGTACAACTAACATCTATGCATCAAGATAAACCTAAAAGGACAAACGAAATTTAAAGTTGAAAACTTACAAGAAAATCTTCAAAAATGTAGATTTCAACACGAACCGGACAACCCAAACGTTGTTTAAATGAGTACCCAAATACTCGTATCAACCCGGAATATCACGTTCTCGATCAAAGTTGGAAAATTTATGTGTTTTTATTGGTGGCTTAGGTCGGACACACCATACACACACACTTGTGTGTTTTTTTTTTTGAAATGAAATGGGATGAATGGAAACTTTCTAGTGAATGAAATATAAGTGTACAATGTTTAGACAAATGAGCTAAAATCATGCCTCCTTGTCCCTCCCTTGTATTGAACCGTGTATGGCATCCTAGGGGTGTCGGGCTCTTCTTTTCGTGTCGGTGTCACTTAAATACTCGTAAAACTCAACCGTAAAATTTACCCCAACGCTAATTAGCATTTTTATTCACCTTAAAAATACTTTTGCATTAACCTAGAGTATTTACATGACATATTTACACTTTAAACCCTTCAAAACTCATTTGGACATTAACGGACGTGTCGGACTCGTTTTTTGCCATTTTTTAAAATTCACGGATCAAACCACCCGGAATACAAATAACACAATAATACCTTCCAAAAGGGATTATTAATCACAATAAACCATAAATCACCATAATTCTCAACAAAATCACCACCGTTAACATGGTACAAATCTGAATAAACTGACAAAGTCAAATAGTCAAAGGATTATAAATGAAATATTCAGAACACAAAAAGGGCAAAGGTTACATGGACCATGAGTGTGTTTACAAACATTAGAAATCCATCAATTGAAGGTTACATAGATAAGGTCGTAAAGCCTTGATCATGTGTAACCCGTGTATTATATTTGTGTAGATTTTAGCTTGGATTTTATGCGCGCTTTGTGATCTTTGAGCTGAGTTTTCCTAGCCCCTTTTTAATTATTTTCTTGGGGTTAAAATGGTACTCAATTTTTTTTTTGAAATGTTTTAGTGCTGTGGTAAATTGATTTGATGATTTAGATATAATGTGTTATTGTATTGCTATATGTGTGAGCATGATGGATCAGAGGTAACGCCTACCTGTGTTATGTGGATATTGGATCGGGGGTAACGCCTACCTGTATTGTGTGAATGATGGAGCGGGGGTAATGCCTACCCATATGTGTTGTGTACATTTTGTGTGAGCTTGGTGTATGAGACGTCAGTGCTAATCTAAGCCTGAATGTGTAAATTTGATTTTGTGTGTTGATTTAATGCTTGCATATATTTATAATACGCATTGTTGTCCTATTGGTATGATTCACAGCAAAGGTATTGTTTTAAGTTTAAACCTACGAACTCACCAACGTAATGTTGACACTTTCGGGTATCTATTTTCATGTGATAATAGTGAAGCTTAAGGAGATGAGACTGCATGGCTAGCGAGAACTTAGGATTATTGTATTGGAGTCATTTTTACTATCATCTACATTTCTTACTTACATACTTAAGATATTTTGACTATGATGTCTTTAGATTTAATACTTTATGACTATGTATTATTATGGTTGCGATTAACCTTGATACAAGTCTCCTCTTGTGTCAGGTGTCTTCATGACATTTTGATTCTTAATTGCATTTAGTTATTCTCTATTGTGACATCAATGTGTTGTGACGATTCCTCACTCATTACGCCTCGCGTTTCCGCCTTGGCGGGGTGTGACAGATTGGTATTAGAGCCATTGGTTATAGAGAAGTAGGTGGTTTGACCTAGACTATAACCTAGGAGTCCTTCATAGTTCATATAGCTGCATATTAGGAACTAAGTGCGGTATTGTTTATGTATTTTTCACTCTCTTCTTTTCTCTGAGTTTTATCTTGACCTACGGGCTACTCGACATCAGAAGATCCAAAAAGATGAGCCAATTAAGGATGTGCCTCTTGAGGAACCGAAGTAGGAAGGGTAGTTAGAAGAGTCAGAGGATGAGGCAGATTCAGATCTCCTGTCGGATGCTCGTAGCAAGCCTGGACCCGCAGAGTCGGGTGACTCTTACGAAAGCAAAGTCAAACCCAAGCCAGGCCCATCATAAGCTTATCTCGTCTTTTACCTCGACACATTGCTTTTATCGATGATTTCTTTAGGAATATTTCGTATTTTAGGGCACTTTGAGACTTTCTTTTCTTTCTGTCGTTTTTGATTTTATCTTTATATATATATATATATATATATTGCTTTGATGGAACATCGTGTTTGTTTTATATTAGGGCCATGTAAGATTTGCTATGTGGTATATGTATATATTTGTACGTTATCATTGAGATGTGTATTCTTGGAAGTAAGTATACATGTGAAAGGATGCAATTATAATTATGGTGGACAACATAATTATAAAGGCATCACATACGTGAACTTGTGACCACGATTGCATTGATCGGTGTTGCTTTCTATGTGATAGTTTAAGATGTTTTGTTATGTGCGATTGGGTTATGAATAGTTGCGTAGTCAGTAAGTTTCCATTATGTCTAACATTTATGAATAATCTGGATACCTCTTATTACTACTGTTATGATTATTGGTTTTTTTTTCTCGTTTGCTTGATTATTCGTCCGGGTATCTAACTCTCATTTTAGCATTTCTTGTTCGTACCATGTCAGTACGGATGTGCTATCTTCCCAATTAGCGTTGTTGATATATATATTGTTTGTTCGGATCTGCTTGTTTTGACTATTGGTACGATCCGTTGGTTCTTTCCTTGCATTGATTATTTGTACAAACATCTAATCTTTCTTTCAATCATTATTAGTTCATAACATGGTTACGACATGTTAGTATCGGTGCTTCTCCAGGTTTGTTATTTTGATCGTTATTACGGATGAGTTCTTAGGTTCTTCATTTGGTTTGTAATGTCTTTGCATGAATTTCTCTTGTGTGTGTTCGTTTGACTGTAATTTTGACTATATGGTTCCTTGTACTCTTTTTCGCCTTCAAACAATAGATTCGTATTAGAGTCCTTACGGTACTTTGCAATCCCTTTTGATATTACGACGTCCTTTGTTTGAGCTACACATTTTATAATGATGACGAACTTGAAAATCCTTTTGAAGTATATCTTGATAGTGTTTGGGGAAAACTATGTTTACAATGATCTTAATGAAAACGATGTGATATCGGTTGACTTTCAAAACTATGTTTAAAATGATTTATACGAGTAAGATGTGATACACTTTTATAGAACTATCTCTTGTTTTTTATTATGTAAACCATGTTTAAAATGAGTTTTATAAAGATTATATTTAAGATGATTTTTATATTTAAAATGATTTTTTTAAAAATAGTATTTAGTTGGTTCTTTCGGGTAAAGTCGATTATTGGTATAAGAATTCTATCTTTCCTATTTATCAATCTTGATACATATCGTTATTCAATATGTGCTCCATTTGTCGTGGTATGCTTGTTGATTCTTTCGTTTGCGTTTCCTATCGGTACATATATTCTATCCTTTCTTTTAAGGGATTCTCATGGCATTTGATCCGCATCTATTTGCATCTGTGAAATCCCTTATATGTTTCCTAGCCTTTGATTCTATATTCGTTTACTACCGTATTATTTTATTCTGGAGCTGATTTTAGTTTTATTTCTATTGAATTTGTGCCCTTATTAAATGTGAAACCTAGTATTTTAAGACCTAGTTACGTGATTGAAGTAGCTAATAGTAAAAAGATAGAAATTGGTAGGATTATCCGAGGGTGCGTTTTAGAATTAGGAGATTTCTTATTCACTATAGATTTGATACCGTTTGGCCATGAGAGTTTTAATGTTATTGTGTGGATGGACTAGTTATCGAAACATAAGGCTGAGATAGTTTGCCATGAGAAGGTAGTTTGGATACCGTTGGCAAGTGGCGAGGTACTCCAAGTTCAAGGAGAGCGAACCGAAGAAGGTCCAAAATCCTTAAAAAGCATGAAAACGGACGAACATAATTTAGACGACATCCTGATTGTGCGAGACTTCCCTGATGTGTTTCTCGAAGACCTATCGGGATTACCCCCTTACCGACAAATTGAATTTCGCATAGACTTAGTCATTGAAGTGACGCCGATTGCGAGGTCTCCGTATCGATGAGCACCTTCAGAAATGCATGAATTGTCTAAACAACTCCAAGAGCTGCAAGATAAGGGTTTTATTCGACCAAGTCACTCTCCGTAGGGAGCACCTGTATTGTTCATCATGAAGAAAGATGGTTCATTCCTGATATGTATAGACTATCAGGAATTAAACAAGCTGACCATTAAGAACCGTTACCCTCTCCTCAGGATCGACAACTTGTTCGACCAGCTACAAGGCTTGCGTTATTTCTCAAAGATAGATCTATGTTCCGGCTATCAATAACTAAGAGTACACAAAGCAGACATTCTAAAACCCGCATTTAGGACGCGGTATGGACACTTTGAGTTTATGGTTATGCCTTTTGTGTTAACCAATGCACCAGCGGTTTTCATGGACTTAATGAACCGGGTGTGCAAGCCGTATCTAGACAAGTTTGTCATCGTGTTTATCGATGATATCTTGATTTACTCGAAGTCTAAGGAGGATCACAAGGTTCATTTGAAGTTAGTTCTGGAGCTGCTCAAGAAGGAGAAGTTGTATGCTAAGTTTTCTAATTGTGAATTATGGCTACAAGAAGTGCATTTCCTTGGGCATATAGTAGAATAAAACGACATTCATGTGGATCCCAGTAAGATTGAAGCAGTGAAGAATTGGAAAGTTCCTAAATCACCGTCAGAGATATGACTGTTCTTAGGGTTGGCAGGTTACTACTAATGGTTCATTGCAAACATTTCTAAGATTGTGAAACCTCTAACCTCGTTAACATAAAAGAACAAGAAGTACGAGTAGGGTGCAGAACAGGAAGAAGCCTTTCAAACTTTGAAAGAAAATTTGTAAAACGCTCTCATATTGACGTTGCCTGACGAACCGGATAACTTTATGGTTTATTGTGATGCGTCAAATCAAGGATTCGGATGTGTGCTTATGCAAAGGGG
>BQNB010006514.1:79181-97205 GCA_026074375.1 Tanacetum coccineum | reverse complement strand
ATAAAGTAACTTGTTTAAAATTTATAAATTAATTATGAGATTATTAAATAGTAGTGACCTTAAATTCGGGTTCTTACACTTGGACAGTAGGTCAAAATTCTTGATGTATCCTAGATTCATTCAAATCTTTTTAAACAAGCACAAAAGACACCTTCTCCCTCACAAAAGAACTTATGTTGCTCCTACCCTTATACAAAAACTATTCAGCAACATGATAAGGGTTTCCAAGGGTTATACTGGGGTAAACATTCTACTATTTCCAACTATGCTCACTGCACATGAGTCATCTCCTTCTAGAATAACATCTTCACCATCCTTATCACCCCAAACACATCCATCCACATCTTAACAACCACCTACATCACCATTCATGCAAACTATCCATGATGAAGTAGAACCTGTTACTATGCCCCATGATTCATCTCAACCAAGGGTTTAATCACTTGGCAGTGATGAGGGCAGTTTGACACTTAATGAATTGACGGTTCTTTGTTCAACATTGTCCAAGAAGGTGGAGGATTTGCAAAATGACTTAAAGCAGAAAAAATTGACATATGGTACTGTTTACACTAAGCTCATTCTTAGGGTCAAGAAGTTAGAGCACAAGGTCAAGGCAAGCAAATCAAGAAGAAGAACAAAGATAGTTCTCTCTGATGATGAGGAAGTTTCAGAGGATCCTTCCAAATAGAGGAGGATAATTGCAGAGATTGATCAAAACCCTTCTATTTCATTGGTACAAGATGAAGGAACATCATGGATTCAAGAGGATGCCGAGACTTAGGGGAGGACTAGTGCTGATACTAAGATACTTTTAGACCAAGAAGAACCTACTGAACTAGTGGAAGATTGATGTGCGCTAAAACACACATCATTTATAACCCGAAAAACACTATTAAACGGACTAAAAATACTAAAATATGCTTATTTATATTGCAAATATGTTTGTTTGGTATTTTTATGTCTTGCAGGTAAAAATGATTGAAAATGGAGCAAAAACATGTATTTACGGGTTCGTTTCGATCAAGAGTGCTCAAATATCAAGACGAAGTCGTTAATATTCCCGAGCATGCCATTGGAAAGAGCACGAAAATTCGAGTTCGACGGTGCTTTCATCTCTTATTGGGCCGACCCGACACCATTTATATGGGTCGATCTGACCCATATTTACTAGAAGCTCAAGACTACATTTTAAACCATTCTAGCCCAGCCCACTTGTAAAAGAGCCTGGCCCACAAACAATGCAACTCTTGGCCCTGAATTGGAAATGGATATTTGGCCCATCAATGAGAAGCCCATGAAATGGAATTTGCTACTTGCTTTATAAAAACACAGAAAGAGGATATTCGGGGGACGACATCTTATCTTTATTTTTTTTTCAATTTTTTTTCTTTCTGGTTGATTTAGAGTAGCAGCAATAGGTCTAGTTAGGAGTAGGTTAGATTAATGTTTTTATGTACCTTTATGTAATCTCCATTCCGAATCGTTGTAATAACTACGTTTATGTTGTAAGATATGGGTTTCTTATTGGTATTAATGATATGAATGAAGAATGTTTGTTATGCTTACTTCGTGGCTTAATTCTAGTTCTTTCTTTATATCTTATTTCGAATTATAAGCTCAATCTTTAGCTTATGCGTTGGTCTTATTGCCTAGTTTTTTTTGTTAGAAATACGTTGGTAATCAAATCGTCTATCCATAGCTTATTCGGTTTCTTTTCTTATTTCCTTAAAAAGCTTCGGTTTAATAAGCTTTCTAATAAGCTTAAGTTTTATCTTGTTTTCTAAAATTTGGCCTGTTGGATTTTTGTTGCATTTGGGCTAATTTCTAGTATAGATCCGAAAATTAGAAAAACTAGTTTTGGTGTTATATTGAATTGTAGATTTCAAACAGTAGCACTGTTTAGTTGAAATGAGATATTAGGAAATTATTGTTTCAAACAGCAGGAGTATCATTTGTTTGCTAATAGTTTGTTGAGTTTGTGTTACGTTTTGGCATCGGTCTACTCATGAGGCGTGGAGCTTAAGGGCTTAATAAGTTAGAAAGAATTAGATTATTTTCTTTAGCTTATTAAGTCGGGTGGTATTGTTTAATTGCGGCTCTTCAGTTCGGGTTCTATTTTCTAATCTCTTTTCAATACTTAGAATAGTTTTATTTTATCGTTCCATAACATATTTGCGTATTTGATTTTTGTCATGCTTAGTGTAGATTTATTTTTGTCGTTAAATGCTATGGTTGTTAAATTGAATTTTGTTATGAGTAGTGAGTAAATTACTTGTGTTTTCTAAGTGATTAGTGATTTAGAATTTAAGTGCGGTTTTAAAAAGGTTTAAAAAAAATATAGTCATTAGAATTTTCCAATTTACATACCGTCATTTACTTTTAATGCAATTTAAATACTTGTCATTTATTTTAAAAAGCATTTTACTTTTACATGGTCATTTAATTTCTTTGAAAAACTTGTTTTCTAAGGATTTTAATTTCGTTAAACCTAAGCCCGCACTTAAGGAATTTCCACGAGGTCACTTAGCAAGCATTTTTGTCATTTATATCTTATTAGATCAATTTTAGTATAATCTTGTAGTTTTAAATCTTAGAATTAATATTAGTTTAAATTTTTAGTTTAAAATAGTTTTAAAACCAATAACCAAAAAACTTTTATGACAAACAAGCTCGATTTACAAACCTTGATCGTAGATTTCCATTCACCTCTCGCCGAGGAAAACGATACCCGTGTGATACTTTTTGATTCTTTCCTAAGAATAATTTGTTATGGATACTTAGCTTTGCGGTATGTATGGAATGTATTTTATATAATATATATATATATATATTTTATATATATAATATATCTATATATTATATATATATTTTATATATATATATATATATATATATATATATATATATATCTGAGGGTTTATTTGATAAGCGCGTGTGACAACGAACCGATATCAAAAAATGGCGCTGTTGCCGGGGATCGAACCCGGGTCACCTGGGTTATCAGCCATCAGAACTAATGGAGGATTAACAAGAGGTTCTTCTAAATGAAATGGTTGAACAATAACCGGTTGGCTTTGTTGTTTGTGCTTGTGATTGTTTGCATGATAGACCCAACTTTTCTGAAGACTCTCGTGTTCGATGTTTTTTCCCTGTTCACTCGAGCTTCCTAGCCTTTATTTGCAATTAGTTTGGGGAAATCCGATATCCTTTCATCTTATCTGATCACGTTTATCTTTGCATGATTAATAAAGGCTCTTAGATTTGCGTAGAGACCCGCCTCCTAAACATTGAGGACAATGTTTCGTTTTAGTTTGGGGAGGGAATCTATCGATTTGATGTTACCTAATTTTTGTTTTGTTCTCACGTGCCGTTTTCCCAGCAAAAATATGCAAAAATTTTAAAAAATTTTAATTTTTAAGTTTATTTGTTAGAATAAATATAAAAAAATAAATATATAAAAAATAAATAAGTGTTTTTGTCACAATTTTGACTTTCTTGTCTGGGTAAGAATAAGAGAAATTTTCACCCGAGCGATGCGTGTTGAGCTCTAGCTTGTTCCATTATTTAACTTTTAGGCTAAGCGGTTCGCTTAATTCGCGAAAACAAAAAATGATAGAGTTAAGTATGAGAGGATGACGAAACAAAGCTTATTGGAAATCTGTTTAAGAGCTCATGTATGTATTTGTTTGGCATTTCTTTTTTTCCCATAAGCTCTTAACGTGGATTAATATACGTGCTGTTTTTTGGAGATTAACTTAAATCAACAATTTTTTATGTAATATATAGCATAAATTTTAGTCTTAGTTTAAATTGTATACTTGAATTTTTCAAAATGAAGTCTTTTCTTTAAATAAATAAATTAAAAAAAAATATGAGGATAAAATGATAAAAAATAAATTAACAATAAAAGCTGTGGGGTTGATAAAAGTTTATCTACCTACTTACCGGCTCACAAATACCGATGTGGGTAGTCTTCTAAGAAAGCATAGTAATGAATAAGGAAATAATAGATCCGAGACATGATAAATGTTAGTGCTGCATCTTGCCTGGGCTCACAACCGATGTTGCAGCCTTCTAAAAGGTAGAGGGTTGCAATTGCCACTATAAATGTCTAAATAGTTAAATTAAATTATTAAATTGACTTCTTTTTGTTTAAATTCAAATAGGCTTTTTGCACTTTGACTACTCTATTTTATTAAGCTATGATATTCGGGAAACCTGAGAGTTTTTGAAGACCTAAGGTCCGTTGAGTCCCGATACTAGTCTCTGTGGGGTGGTTCAAAAGCCTGGTCAACTTAGCGCAAAGGTGGGATGTGCGAGACGAAAGTCGCTTACATCAGGATGATCTCGCTTTAAACTCATTTTTCTAAGCGTGGAACGTAATAAAGACATAGTATGTGCAAAAGTTGATCTGCATGGTTGAAATTCAAGATAGCAACACTCACTTAAGATATAATAAATGTCGGGGAGTAAAAAGTTCCAAGTTTCAATATTTATGAGTAGTGCTAGCATTCCTTACTGATATTTGCTAATTTTGTGTGATTTTGTTTTTTAAGTTGGTTTGGAATAAGTTGAAAAAAAATTTTCGGGGGTGGGGGTTGGAAGATGAATATTATCCTATTTGGGGCATTCTCGGATTCGAAATGCATCTTGTTCTATATGATCCTGGCAGTCTATGAAATTAACGAAAGTTCAAATTAACATTATTATAAAAAAATAAAAAATAAAAAAAAAATATGAAAAGAGCGGTTTTAGAAAAATGGGGAAATAGGGTCTGTTTTATAACTTGTTGATTTCTTTAATTTTTCCACAAAAAATCTTTGCTACTTTTTCAAAAGGTTTAGTTTGGAGAAGTTCGAGGTATTTGGTTATAAGGCATGTAATATTGGCGTGAGGACACGCACTCGCTTAGTTTGGGGGAATTTTGTTATGTGTTGAAAACACATATCCATTTTATATCCAGAATAAACCCTAATAAAAGACCAAAACTTGTGCATAAATGATTGTATATTGCTTGTTTTGTTCTTTCTTATTGTGTAGGTACGGATTAAGCAAAGGATCGCAAGAAAACGTCAAAAATAACGGAACCAAACCGAACACACGGGAACGAAGAGTACGCAAAAAAGCCGGGGGAAGCTATCAGAGTCAAAAAAAGTCAACTCCTCAGTCAATAAAGTCAAAAGTCACAACAAGACAAATATTCCCAAAAAATACCACGAACCCGTCCCTCAAAGTTATCAAAAATAATCCCTAACTATTAACGAGTGTTAAACTTTTATAAACTTATAAGTTAAACAACCGTTAACTATTTAACCCTAAACACCGTTTACCTCTAGCCCACTTCCTTTATTAAAAAATAATTACCCAATCCTTGCCCAAGTCAACAAAGCCCACCACCCTAGTCAACTTACAACCGTTATCTTGAACTAGTTAAAAAGAGGAGAGGAATGAAAATTTACAGTCATCGTCTCTAAGGGTATACATAAGGTCAAAATCATAGGGCTAATGTAAATTGAGGGCATTCATAAAAAGGGAGATTCCAGTGGATAAGGGAAGGGGGGTGATTCCTCGTTGGCTAAGTCATACATCATCAGGCTCTTCCTTTTGGTCAACCCAAGGAAGAATGACACGGTGGCTAGGAGGAATAGCACAAGGAAAATGGCCATTTTTACACTAACTCACTCTCAAAAAGTAATACAATGGGTTTCTGGCCACGGATTGCTAGCTAGGCAATCCCGACGATGTGAGATCATAAGTGGATTCCAACGGTAGAAAGTAAGTACTCATGATTAGAGGAATAAAGGGCCAATGATTGAAGAAGATCTAACATCTTTGGAGCCTAGAAGCTTCTCATCGGGTATAAAAAGGCCTCTCATCCTCACACACAAGGGATCTTTTTTTATTAGAGTTAGCTTTTTTAGCTTTTAGATTTTTAGGAAATTTAGCTTAGTGTAATTATCATTTAAACCTCTTGTTAATTTCCTTTTAAAATAATGTAATCAAGCTTTTATTAATGTAATTGAGTTTTTTTTTTTTTCTTTCAAAACAATCTGTCATAAGTTCTTAACCTTCTTCAAATAATAAGCTACTATTAATAAGTCATTACAGCTCTCACAAGTCTTATAAGATTGTGATTAGCCTTAATTAAGCCTTAAATAATCATACTCAAGTTTTAAAAATCAGCTTATAGTACCTATTGCTTATTTGGATTGGACTTTTGGAAGATGAGTTTAAAAGGAAGAACTCGTATGGGACTTATACTGGTTATCTTAGGACTAAGCAAGAGCGATTGTAGATATTCATTTGAGTTTTTGCTAACCTTTGTTTTTGCTAAGGTTTCCTGCTATGTTTTCTTTAAAATGTCTATAACCTATCTTAAATTTCGAGCTTATGAACTATGACTTGTCTGCTTATCAAATGCTTATTATACTTTGTAGTTAGCTTATTTGAGCTTATTATCATCTTATATGCTTATCAGTCTTAATTGATCATCTAGTTTTAGTTAATATATTTTAGATTTTAGTGTTGCAATTTATGTCCTAAAAATCATAAAAAAACCAAAAATAGTTAGCATAGTTTGTAGATCTTAGTTTCTAGCTAATTTGATTATTGATTTATGTTTGTTAAGCTGGTGAAAAGCTGTTTATTATCTGGTAATAGGGGATTGTTAATTAGATTTTCATTTCACTAGCTTAAATAAATGTTCATTAGTATAAAGGAGTGTTTGGATTAGTACTGTTTGACCTTCAAAAGTCAAACTGAGTTGAGTTAATTGCTTGAGTCATTTTTAAAAGGGTTAATAGACAAAGAAGTTACTATACTTTCCCAAAAAGTTCACCTAAGTTACTCAACTTTTATTTTGTTCACTTAGGTTACTGAACTTTTGATAAGCATACACCCCTATAATTTCAATGTTAATCCGAGTAACCTGGACGTATATTTTTAGGTAAGTTAAGTAACATAAATGTCATGTTTTTACAAGTTCAATGATGTTTACCTATATTTTTGCAAAGTTGAGTAACCTCAAATGTCATGTTTCATAAGTTTAGTAACCTAAGTGAACAAAATGAAAGTTTAGTAACTTAGGCGAACTTTTTGGAAAAGTATAGTAACTTCTTTGTATAATAACCCTTTTTAAAATCACTATAAATCAGTAGTGAAAGAGATTTTAAAGGTTAGATTTAAAAATCTAGAAAGTTTAAGCTCATTTTCTTTGTCTATGCACCAGGGGAGTTTATTGTAAGAAGCTAGTTAAGAATTTTGAGCCAAGTTTTTTTTTGAGCTTGGATTTTGTTGGTATTGTGTTTAAACACACTCATTGAGTGTCTCTAATGCAGGTTTGACATACTTGGTCACCTGCATTTGTGTTTTGCACCTTTGCAAATTGCATCAGCAGTAGTAACAGCAATTACTACTGCTGTCCCTTTTCATTTGCTTTTAAGCTAGTTTAATTAAGTTTTAGGTTTTAAAATTGAATAAGCTTTTAGTTTAGGTATAGGATAAGATAGTTTAAAACTTGTTTTCAATTTCTAGCTTATTACTTAGTATTAAATTAGCCTTAAAAGTTCATCAAAAATCTCAAAAAGCCAAAAACAGTATTAACTAGAACACTAGCTTTTAAATTTTGATTTCTAGCTTTTAGAATTTGTTTTTATGATTTGGATTAATAGTTTATAAGTAGGTTGTTAAGTTTTCAAAAGCTCAAACCTTGTTATAGCTTATTTGTGCAATTTAGCTTATCTAGTTTTTGAGCTTAACATGGTAGTTCCCGAGTTTACCTCTTAGATCATAGGATTTAGATAGCTTATAGTGTTTCAGTTAAATTAGCTTATTGAATTTAGCTTTTACACATCTTAAGCTTTCTAGAGCAACTTTTAAATTTGAATTTGAGCTTAAAAGGAGTTGTGTGCAAGCTTATAAGTGAATTTTAGCTTTTTGGAGCTTAAAAGCTCACTTTCTGTTTACAACTTATTAAAAAGCTTTTTGAGTGCTTATTTTTGAGTTTCAGCTTGTAGTCATTTTATTAAAGTAGCTTAAAAAGTTGTCCTCTACAACTTTTGTTCTTTAAGTTTTTATTTTCACAAAAACAAAAAAAAGGGAAGTGGAAGTCGGGGGTGAGCAAGACTCGAACCCCCGACCTCAACACCTCAACCTTTTATAAACACACACACCACCCCTTACCGTTGTGCCCTTGGGTCTTTTTCATAAGACTCTTCCATTATTAAAATTTTATACACATTTTGGCCTAATAAGCTTATTAAGTTGTCACAGCTTATTTCGTGGCTTATTTTATAAGCTGCAATCTCGGGCTTATTTTTCCTAGGATTTAAGTAGTGTAAGCTATTTTCTGTCATTTTTCTAGAATTTTAAGAGGTCTTTTAGTATTTTTAAACATTTATTTTCATTAAAAACTTAAAAAAATCATAAAAATAATCAAAAAAATATAAATCTTTTTTAAAAAATTTTCTTTTATCGTAAAGTTCCTAGGAAAATTAGTTTTGCTTTCGTAGAGTCTAATTTGCAAAATTTCATTTTCTAAAGAACGGGATTCGTTCTCGTTTTCGTTTTTCGTGTTTTAACGTTCATTTCAACTCCGTTTTTGTTCTAGTTTTCTTTAAACTTACTTTTTAGTCAAATAGAGTCCATTTTAAAAGTAAAATTTAAGTTAGGTTTATTTTTAGCAAATTAAGGTTTTTGACCTCCGTTTAGGGGTCCCGTTTTGCGTTTTTAGTTAAATTTTGATTTCCCGTTATTTGTCTTCATGCTTAATTGTTAGAATTTGTTAATTTTAATTGTTAAAAGTAGTTAATCAAATCAACTATTGTTCCCATTCAAATCATTGTCCGAACAACAAACGTGGTTTCAATTTCACAAGTCGTTGGGGATAACGACCCGGGGAATCATACTTCCCGGTAAAGATACGTATTATATTATATTATATATATTTTGAAGAATTTCCTTTTCACCTTTGTCCTCAAGGGTAAATTGGTAAATTTCCATCATATTTTATATATTATATTTTATATATGTATGTAAAACTTGCAATCAAAGATCCTGGTAGTGGTGAAAATGGTGAAAAAGAAATTAGTACTGCTGAGGTACCAGTTAGTACTGCTAGTGCAATTCCTGTAGTTAGTATTGTCATTCCTAAAAGACAAGTTTATATCAGAAGGAGTGCAGAAAAGAGAAAAGATAAAGGAAAAGGTATCATAGAAGATGATGAATCTGTTCAGAAGAAGACAAAGAAGCAACTTGAACAAGAAAGACTTCGGCATGAAGAAGCTATTAGACTGCAAGAACATATTAATGAACAAGAAAGACAAAGGATTGCCAGGGATGCAGAAATAGCTAAACAATTACAAGAAGATATTGATATAGCAAGGCAAGAACAAGAGAAGTATGATCTAGCACAAGCCTTGGAATTGCAAAAGGAGTTGGATAAAAGGAAAGAAGGTGTGGCTGAAACTACTCAAGCTCATGATATTGATTGGAGTGATCCTGCTGTGCTCAGATATCATGCACAACAAAATAGATCTTTCTCTAAAGCTGAAGTATGGAAGAACATGTGCATGTATTTGAAGAATCAGGGAGGATATAAGCAGAGTCATTTCAAAGGAATGAGCTATGAAGATATTAGACCTATATTTGAAAGAGTATGGGATCAAAATCAATCTTTTGTACCTAAAGATTCTGAGATTGAAAAGGAAGTGATGAAGAGATTTGGATTTGATTTTCAAAAGCCACCTGCTAAAAGACAAAAGATTAGAGAAGTTTCAGAGTAAGTTAAAGAACAATCTGTAGGAAAAGAAAAAGAAGTATCAGAAGAAGAGCTAAAGAAACTGTTAGTGATAGTTCCAGTAGAAGAAGTGTACATTGAAGCTCTACAGGTTAAATATCCAATTATTGACTGGGAAGTTTTCACTGAAGAATAAAGAAGTTACTAGAAAATTATAAGAGTTGGAAACCATACAGAGGTCTATCAAGTTTTTGAAGACATGTTGAAGAGATTTGATAGAGATGACCTGGAGAAGCTTTAGGATTTGGTTAAGAAGAAGTTTAGTTCAACAGAGCCTACAATTGATAAAGAGAAGGTATTATGGGTTGAACTAAAGAGGTTATTTGAACCAGATGATGATGATACACTATGGAAGCTTCAGAGATATATGCATGATCCTCTGAAATGGAAATTGTATGATACATGTGGTGTTCATCATGTGTCTACAGAAAGAGGACATGACATCTTCATGCTAGTTGAAAAGATTATCCACTAACAAGAGCACTTATGACTGTAATGTTGGCTAACAAACTTCAAGTCGATAAATCTTCAGAGATGGCAAATGAGCTGTTAAGGAAAATCTTCTATCAGGTAGAAAAACTAAGAACTTAAAGTGTTTGAAAGAATCCTCTCAAAGACAAAAGGTTTAATTCATAAAACTTGATGATTTAAAGGTAAATCACAAGTTTAGGGGAGGATTGTTAGGAATTAAGGTCTTCTATAAAGTTTATACTGTTAGCTCAACTTAGTACTGCCAAGCTTAAAGAGTTTGTACTGCACAGATTATAACTACTAGTACTAACTGGTTAGTACTGCTAGAGCAAAAGTTAGTACTTCTGGTACTAACTTAATACTGCTGAGAAGAAGTTAATACTACTAAAGACTGAAGACTGCATGAAGATAAAGACGTGTGAAGGGATATGCATGGATTAGTTCAAAGTATATATTCTATAAAGATAGGAAGATATGTATAAGATTATATATTTAGAAGATATGTTGATATCTTATAGAAGAAAGGACTCCTTGGTGTATAAAAAGAGATCCTAAGTTATGGTTTTAGATATCAGTTTTCCATAGAATTCATAGCTTCAAAGGTTGTAAACCCTATTACTTCATTAGAGTGATCTTATTAATATATTAAAGCTTATTGTGTTGGTTATATCTTTCTGTGTGTCAACCATACTTTACTGTTTCATTGAGTATACTTCTTAGTGGTATAAATTAGATTCTGCATAGTTTATATCATTCACTCAAAGTCTCATTCTTAGTATTTTTGGATTTATCCAAGGACACTAAACCTTACATCAAGCTAAGGAATTAAAGATCTATTCATTGGGATCAACATAACTTTGTGGGTGTGTTTCCTGAAAACTCTCACGAGACTTCACTCATCCACTCGGGGTACCGAGGGGTTGAAAAGGCTTGTTGCATATGCTAAATGCAACCATGATTCCTAAGAAAGTGAGTTATGATTTGTTTCATTTCTTGTATTGTTATTTTGTATATTTTGTGCTATCTTGCTTTTATCCAGATTTTTGTGTTGGTATTAGTTTTCTTATAGATATACAGGTTAATGCACCTGGAATGTTGCTAGGATGATAGATGGCTACAAGGAAGCATTTAAAGCTAGACTAGTTGGATGTTATACCGAAAGTTATGATGTGATGTTAGTAGTGGATGCTGCTCGAGGAAGCATACTTGGAGCATGTGTCGGGATATGCTACACATTGATCATACCAAGCAAATCCATAGGATTTTTTCGTTCCATTTCTAACCCTTCCAATTTTAAATTTATATGTTTAGTTTCACTCGAGTGTGGGAAAGGATTAGAAACAGACACCCGCTTGATTTTACTTGCCTTTATTTTTCTAGTTTTTAGTGAAAGATGTTTTATTTTTAAAATTTTAACCTATTTTTTGATTACTTAGCTAGTTTAATCTTAACTGAACACACCTACCCTTATATTTCCATTGTGTGAGGATAAAGCCTTTCCGTTTTCTTTTATACATAATCTAATAAAAATAAGTGTGCTGGTGGCTGTAGTAGACTCTAGAACTTAGCTTGCTATATCTTTTCGAGGCGACTAAAATGAGCATTACACTAAGGTGACTTAGTGTAATCGGCGTAGCTAGGATAAAAGGCAAGTATAATGATTACCCAAATATCCCATTTATGTTATGTATTTGTATATATTGACTTCTCACATCGATTAGTCAATCCCCATGTGAAACCCAACTTGTTACACTCATTATAAGGGTAAGATACCCCTAGTACAACTTGTTGAGTCTTTCCTTTCATTTTGTTAAACCTAATATATGTTTGTTTTGTTACACCAATCGCCTAGCCTACCCTGTAGTTTCTTTAAGTCCATAGTCAGGGAGTTGCTAGTTTATTTTGGTTCCACTAGTGAAAGTCACGGGTCATGATAAGAGGTTATTTGAATAATGTCATGTTTAAAAGATCATTGATCTCAAGAAGGGGGATGCTCTTGTATATATGTGTTTGTACTATTCATTTATTGTATCTTTGTCTTGCATAAAAAGAGGAAAAAAGCATGCAAGCAAGTGTTTATTAGTATTATTTTGTTTATAGCTGATAGTAAATATAAATCAGCTTTGTATTGTCTAGTGTTAGTATTCCCGTCTTGTGTAGCTGCGATGTCTTGATATATCCGTTATGATGTCTTAGAACAGGTAGCATTTTAAACCCGTGCCATTTCTATCTATCCTTTATATTTTAAATTTAAATTTATACAATGAGGGCATTGTACATCTCAAGTGGGGGAAGAGAGATAGAAATGAGAGATTTTAGAATATTTTTGGTTAGATTATGTGATGATTTTACCCAAAATTTTCAAAAAATAGCACATAATTTTTTGTTCATTGATGATGAAGGCCGAGTTAATACGTCCTACATGCCTACTTATTATGGAAATTATGAGGAATTACACTAACATTCAATACGCATTATTTCGTGTATTGTTTATTGTTGAAGACCCCTTGACTCTTGACCCTCGGTTTTTCCTTATGGGATTTGAATGTGACTAGTGACGGGGAGATTGTGGACTTAGGAAACTAATTGTTTTGTGTTTTTCTAATTTACACCCATTTAAATGTTTTCCCATGTCTTTATCCTACCCTTAATCATTCTTTTAACCTTTAACTTACTTGAGTTAAGGAATTGAGTAATCATAAGTGTCTCGTTCATGGATTTGGGCGAGCATTTGTGGTTTTGTCGCTTTTTCTAGAGTATTGGTATTGGTAAAGATTACATTATAAGAATGATTCGCCCCGTAAGACTGTGTGTTATGTCAACCTATTTTCCTTTTAGAATAGCTTCATCTAGACTCTAGTGGTGGATAATAGTATCCTTGCCAAGCCTATGATAGAATACTCACCATAACTGAGCAATTGAGTGATCACTCAAAAATGAACACATAGATTAGTGATAGTATGAGTGTGATTTTATTTCCCTTTCGTGAAGTGCTCAATTTTTAATTTTTCTAGCTTAGGTAATTTTTAAATTCAAGTCTTCCAAGATAACTTGAGAGATATCTTTTTGAGAATTATCTAAAAGGTCTACTTGAGGGCAAGTAGAATTCAAGTAGGGGATATTTGATAGCATAAAATGTTTAATACCTTTCTATATCAAATTCCTGTGTTTATTGCCTTGTTTTATATTATTTTTGTATGAATCTCGTACTTAATTCATTCATATTACAGGTTCAGGATAATTAAGGCATTGGAATAGAGAAGATGCGGAAAAAAGCAAAAATGACAAAATGCATGAAAACCGCATTCAGGAGATAACTACGGCGTAGTTGGACCGCTATAACTACACTGTATCCAGTTATGATTTAGCGAGATACAAGTATAAGATAATTACGGCGTAACTTTGACGATGGAGTTACGTCGTAGCTTTCAGCGTATGAGGAAGCACTTTGCTAATGTCACAACTACGTCATAGTTGGACAATTATGACTACGCCGTAGTTAGTTATATTAGACGTAACAATCTTCTAACTAAAGGGACTAAAAGTGTTAAATTCGTATAAAGATTCAAGGACTTAATGTTTTACGTCAACTACGATGAGTGGGTAATTTTCATTAAAATTACATATTAGTCGGAATGGGTTAAAATGAAGTTAAACATAAGGCGAAATCATTTTAGTGGGTTATAAATAAGTAAGTTTGTCCCACTCATGGATTCTACGATATTATACGATTTTCCTTATATGTCTGAATATGTAATTATTTTACATATTATGCACTTTTATGCATTTTTTATAAAATATATTCTTTACGTGCACCATTATTATAGTTGCGAGGTGAGACGTTTTTCATTGTCGCCGTTCTCTCCTTGTTAAATTTCTCGTTCGATACTTCATTGCTTCTCGGTGAGTTCATAGCCCATCTTTTCTCTTTTAATGGTTTTCATAAACTGTTTTCGGGGTGAGAATACATGCTCGTTTTACTAAGTAAACTTATTGATTTCTACTACTTAAGCGTTACATGACTATTTTTACTAAAGCTTTTACTTGCTTACTACATGATTCTAATACATGTGTGATACATGGTTGTTTACTTATGAACTTATTAAAGTTTGATTTGCTTACTACATGATTTGAGATCATTGAATTCCTATTGATCGGCTGGATTCACACCGTAAATATATATAATATATAGTAAAATATAAAATATATATCTAAGTGTAAAAACCAACAAGATCAATGATACCGAGAAGTAGTATAGAGCTTTCCCGGGTCGTTTATCCCCAACGAGGCTGGAATGGTAAATCGATACGATCGAAGATTTGAGTTTGAAGGAAGGAATTGGTTTGGAAGTTGAAAAAGTTCAAATTAGATATATCGGACTAAAACGTTAAGAAAAAAAACCTTGAAATGTACGGAAATTAAACTAGAAACGAGAGCCGAATCCGAACAAGGGGGAAGGAAGGGAAGGGAAAACCTAAAAAACTTTAAAATAACCCTTCGAAGAAATTTTTGCTTCTAAACTACTCTAGGGTACTGGACCAAATAACGAAGAATGAAAAAGACTAGACCGAAAACGGAGTTCGTTTGACCCAAAAACGAGTCAAAACAAAATCCCGCACCCGGACCCGTTCTTTAAAAGATGAAAAGTTATAAAAATGACCCTACGAAAAATTTTATATTTTTCCTACAAACTAGATGATAAAAGAAAATTTTCTAAAAAAGCAAAATATTTTTTTGATAATTTTTATATTTATTATGAATTAAATAAACTTTTAACTAAATTAAATTATAAAAAATACTAAATGTTTACGAAAAATTCTGAAAATTTTTCTAAAAATACTTCATACTATAAAGTTCCTACGAAAAATGAAAAAACACAAGGTTGCTTAACAAATAAGCCCGTAAATAAGCTGAACAGCTTATTAGCTTATAAGTCACAAAGTGACTATAAGTACCACTGCCCTTGAGTCTATAACGAAAAAGACCCAAGGGCGCAGTGGTAGAGTGTGTGAGTGAAAAGGGGATGTATCGCTTGGTCCCGGGTTCGAGTCTTGCTCACCCGGACCAAGTGTCTTCCCCTTTTTTTTTTTTTTGAAAACTCAAAGAAGCAAAGTTGTTAAGCTCGTGGGGCTTAACAACTTTGTCAACTAGAGCTTATGCTGAAAACCTATGAATAAGCTTAAAAATAAGCTCAAACTTGACAGAGATGGCTTATTTGGACTTAAAGGCAAAATTGCTAAGTCTTTTTTGGACTTGAGGTCGAATTAAGCTAAGACAAGGGACTAGATAAGCTAAAAGGGGTAAACTTAACCTAAATAAGCTACAAAAAGTGAAAAGCTTAAACTAAATAAGCTGGGACAAAAGCTTAAAGACAGAAATGCATAAAACAAGCTTAAAAGGGCAAAAGTGCTTAAGACTTGAACAAATAAACTAAAAAAAAGGAAATAAGCACACTAAATATCTAACCTAACCTAAAAAGCTCTTAGGAAACAATTTGAGCTTATGGAATAAGCTGAATAAGCTAAAATCCAAATTTAAGCAATCCCTCAGCCTAACTTAAGCTAAAAACAGTCAAAGGGCATGTTTTGGCTTAGAAATAAACCCACAAATAAGCTTCCTAAGGTCTGAAACTTTGTGGGCTTATTTAAGAGCTTATAGACTCTTAAAATAAGCCAAAAACTTGGGCTTAAGTGTGCTTAATGGCTGAGAACAATAGGCCTAAAGTTCCCCCTTTGCACCAGGGGAGCTTTAAGGCAAATCTCAAGGGCTTATTTGACAGCTTATTTTAAGCTGTCAAATAAGCTCTAAAAGCACAAATAAGCTCAAACAGATTGAGTGTTATAGCCAAGGGGCTTGTGCACCAATTTTGAGCTTTTGAAAACCATTTTTACTTGCTTATTTTTGGAAGTGAAAAAGGTGTTTGGATTTTTAAAAACTGTGACAAAAGATACTTGGTGATTTTTGACTTATAAAGTCAAAGGAACAAAGGGCTCTTGACAGCCCTTTTTGGACACTAAAGACACACTCTTTTTGTGCTTAAACTCAAACCACAAGTGCTTAATCAAATAAGCACTTGTGGGTTACTTAAAAATCCCACAGTTATAAAAATGGATTTAAAAAACTTTGTAAAGCAATTTAAAAACTGAAGAACTTTTAAAAACAGCTTATGTGAGCTTAACAACTTAAGCTAAAACCAACCTCATGGCCATAACCCATGCCAAAACCTGTTTTGACCCACTTTAAGGCTTATGCCAAACACCCCTTTACTTAAAAACTGTCAAACCAAAATGGGTTTAAAATCCATTTTTAAACTAAAACTTTAAAAACCTTTTATCTACTTCTACTTATTTTGACCTATTTAAACTATTTTAAAACTAAAAGTCCTAGCTTATTAAGAAAAATAAGCTAGTTTCTCTACTAGCTTATACTACTACTTATGACAGTTTTGAGAGATAAGCTAATGTAGCACAAAATTATGCAATAAAAACTTACAACAGCCAAATAACAACCCTAAACTAATGTGTTTACAAAGATTGAAAGCAAATAAGCTAAAGGTTTAAGCTAAAAATTAAGCTAAGTAAGAATTTAGAAATGAAACCTTGGATTTTTGAAGTTTCAGAACCAAGGCCACTCTTTCTGAGTGAGTGGCCTAAAAAGCCTGTCCTAATGGCCCCTTAGCCTCTAAACCTGAGCTTAAAAGCTCAATAAGCTCTTGGGAGCTTATTACTCCAAATAGCCTCCAAAGTGAATTTCATGAACATTTATCAATTAAATTCAAATGAAAACAGTATTTTAAGGGCTTATAACAAGTTTTAAACTGAATTAGAGCTTATTAACAAGAATAAGCTCTAATGAGCTTATTGAGAGCTTATTGAGTAAAAAGAGCTTAATTTTTCATTAAAACTGAAAATTACAAATGCATAAGAGAGGTTAACTTAAAAATACTTTAAACTACAATAAAAATGACATAAAAACTTAATTAAAAACTGAATTAAAACTCAATATTTGCCACAATGGCTTACAAGGCTTTTATAGCCGAAAATATACAACTATGTCTTCTTTTTCTCTTTCTTCTTGTTGTGCTTGTTTGTAGACACACAAACACAGGTGTGTTTGTTTTGTGAGAGGTTTAAACCTCTAATCTTGGCCCTTCAATCTTCAAAATCAATCTTAGCCGTCGAAATAGGTCTTGGGGGGTGTGGGATTGCCAAGTTGGCACATTTGTTGCTGGGAAAGGTGGTGGAGGAGGGGGAAATTGATTATCCATGGAGGTGGTGAAGGTTCATGGGGTAAAACGGGGTTAAACAACCCGTGAGTTGTTTGGGAGGGAAAAACGAGCGGGAAAAGGTGTTAGAGGTTGTAACAGAGTGAAAGTTTCACCATTTGGCAAAAATGGTCCCTCTAGGTTTATTGTGTTATTGCACACATGGTCCTTGTGGTTATATAACTTTTGGGGACTTGGCAAAACAAGTCCCCAAGAGTTATATAACTCTTTGCACCCATAGTCCTTGTGGTGTACAAGTTAGGGGGATTGGCAGTTTTGCCCCCCCACTTGTCACTTTGAGCAAATTGCAAAATCAGCCCTTCTCTTCTTTTCTTTTCTTTTCTTCTTTATATATAAGTTTAGGGATTGACAATTTCAGTCCCTTTGAACTTATATTTTTTTTGACTTTGACCTCGGGGTTGACTTGGGTTGACTTTGACTTTGACCAGTTGACTTTTCTGTTGACTTTTTGACTTGATTGACTTTCCGGCTT
>BQNB010006514.1:37011-76139 GCA_026074375.1 Tanacetum coccineum | reverse complement strand
GATTTGATAGGTCTAAAGTGGAGTGCTATAATTGTCATAAATATGGTCACTTTGCAAGAGAATGTAGAGCTCCTAGAAATTAGGAAAACAAAGAAGAGAGAATACTAGAAGAACTGTGACAGTGTAAACTCCCACTGAAAATGCCTTGGTTGCTCACGATGGAATTGGAGGGTACGATTAGAGCTACCAATATGAGGAAGAGCATCCTACAAACTTTGCATTGATGGCACATACATCTTCAGGAAGTTCTTCCAGTTTAGATTCTGAGGTAGATTCTTGTTCTAAATCATGTGTAAAAGCTTATGCTACTCTCAAAGAACAATATGATAGTTTTACTTCAGATTACAAAAGGTCTCAATTTAATTTAGTATCTTATAAAGCAGGTTTAGAATCAGTAGAAGCTAGACTAGCTCACTATAAGAAAAAATGAGGTTGTGTTTGAAGAAAGCATTAATGTTATAAAACTTGAAGTCAAACTAAGAGACACTGCTTTAGTTGAAAATAAAAAGAAATTGGAAAAAGCAGAAAAAGAGAGAGATGAATTAAAACTAACATTAGAGAATTTTCAAAATTCATCTAAATCTTTAAATAATTTGCTGGAAAGTCAAGTTATTGACAAGTTTAAAACTGGACTAGGATATAATTCAGCTTCTTCTACTGCAGCTTCTCCTGTAGTAGAAAGCTTTGTGAATTCATCTGAGATGTTAGAAAATCAGGAGAATAATAAGTCCAAATCTGATAAGGGATACCATGCAGTTCCCCCACCTTTTACAGGGAACTTCATTCCCTTTAAACCTGATCTAACGTTAATGGATGAAATAGTTGAAAGTGAGAATATGGATGTTACTACTATTGTTACACCTAGTAATGTTAAGAAAGTTAAATCAAATCATGAGTCTGCTGGTGTAAAAAGTAATGGTGATGCAGTAGAACCTAAAACTGTTAGGAAGAACAACTTTAGACCTCCAGTCATTGAGGATTGGAATTCTAATGATGATCTAGATGAGGAGGATGCATCTAAACAGGGGAGGGAAAGTGACAAGACAAAGTCAATGTTCTAAGATAGTGACTTTGATGTACTTGATGATGACATGGAAGATGTTGAAGGAGAGACAGTTCATACTGCTACCACTAGAGTTAGTGTTGTTAGTGCACCAGTTACTACTGCTGGTGTAGCTATTAGTACTGCTGAACCTAGAACACCTCCAACAACTGCTGCAACTGCATTTATAGATGAAGATCTTACTATTTCTTAGACTTTGATAAAGATGAAGGAAGAGAAAGCTAAGGAGAAAGGAGTTGCTATTAAAGATGTAGAAGATTCTCCTAGACCTATCAGATCAATAACTACACTGCAACCTCTTCTAACTATTGATCCAAAAGACAAAGGTAAGGGTGTACTGGTTGAAGAAGAACCTGAGAAACCAGAGAAAGTAAAAAGAAGGGATCAAGGGTTAGCTCAAATTGAAAGTGATGCAGAGTTAGCTCAAAGATTACATGAGGAAGAGTTAGCAGAGTTGGACAGAGCACAAAAAGAAAGACAAAAGCAAGAAGAAGCTACTAGTGCTGCTTTAGCTGAAGAGTTTGATGAAATTCAAGCCAGAATAGATGCTGATCATGAACTGGCTGTAAGACTGACACATGAAGAGCAAGAAAAGTACACAATTAAAGAAAGAGCCAGATTGTTAGCAGAATTCTTTGAAAGAAGAAAGAAACAATTGGCAGCAGAAAGAGCAGAGGCAATAAGGAACAAACCACCTACAAGAACTCAAGTCAGGAACATGATGATTACTTACCTCAAACATATGGGTAAGTACACTCATCAACAACTAAAGCACAAGAACTTTGAAGAAGTTCAGAAGTTATATGAAAGAGAGAAGAAGTGGATTGATGACTTTAAGCCTATAGATGATGACAGTCAACAGCAAGCAGAAAGCACTAAAAAGAGACCAAGAGCAGATTCTGAAGAAGAAAGTTCCAAGAAACAGAAACTAGAAGAGGATAATGATGCTGAAAAAGAGGAGCTTAGAGATAGTATGGATGTAGTTCCAAGGGATGATGTTGCTATTGATGTTGAATCTCTGGCCACCAAATATCCAATTGTTGATTGGAAGACACATATTTTAAATGAAAATATGATGTATTATCAAATCATCAGAGCAGATGGAAGTTCCAAGAATTACAAGATATTCAGTGAGATGCTTGATGATTTTGACAGACAAGATGTGATAGATCTACATAGGTTGGTAAATGAAAGATATGAGATAACAAGTCTAGAAGGATATGACTTGTTACTTTGGGGAGATCTAAAGACCTTATTTGAGCCTAATGAAGAAGATGAAATATGGAAGAATCAACAGGACTACAACTTGATAAGCTGGAGATTGTTTGACTCATGTGGAGTTCATGTACTGTTGATGAATACTGGAGTTGCTATTCACATGATGATTGAGAAGAAATATCCTCTAACTCAAGAAATGCTTTCAAGGATGCTAAATAGAAGACTAGAGGTTGATTATGAAAGTGAGATGGCATTTGAGCTTCTCAGATTTACAAGATCACAACTTCAGAAGTAGAAGAGTGTTTGGATACATCCTCCTGATGATCAAGATGTTGATACTGAAGAAACTTGATGATTAACAAGGTGAATATCAAGTTTAGGGGAGGATTGTTGGTAATTGAAGGCTTCTAAAGTTACTACTATTAGTTTTGGAAGTTAATACTGTTGGTTCAAGATTGTGCTGCTGTTGAAGTTTAAAGAAAATAGTCTAAGTTATTAGTACTGCTAGCTATAATAGTTAGTGCTGCCAGGACATTGTTAGTACTGCCAGTATAGTTAGTACTGTTAGTTAATACTTAGTGTTGTTAGTCTTATATAGTTAGTACTGCTATTATGATATGCATGAGTTAAATTAGGAATAGATATGCATTATCATTATACGCGTTTTGTAAGCACATTAAGGTTATCTTAGTGTATTAAAGGAACCCTACGGCATAGTTAGAAAAGCACTTCAATTACAAATCTCATAGTTAGTTATTCTGTAACCTAGGCAAAATATTATCAATTAATATATTCAAAGTTTAGTATTCATTTTTCTTTTTAGTATTACAAGTTAGTTTCCGCATAACTTGTAGTATTCATAATCATAGTTTCTGTCTTAGTAGTTTTGGATTTAACCAAGGTTACTAACCTTTACACAAGCTAAAGGAAATCAAGATCTATTCATTGGGATCAACATTGATGAGTTGTGGTCACGAGTAACTTGCGCCTTTTACGTTATGTATTACAAGTTACTTGTTTTTCATTATTAAAACCAAAGGGCTTGTTTGGTTTAAATATCGAAATATTTGCACTAACAATCTCCCCCTTTTTGATGATGACAAATATGTAAACCGTAACACATAGTAAAATTTAAAAGTTACTCATTTACACTTCCTTCTCTCCCTTTTTTTGAAACAAAAAAGTGTGTTCTTCCTCCTTCGATCCTTCTCTGTTTACACTCTTCCATCCCTATTGTCGAAAAGGGCGTGTCCTTAGAGTTAAACTTTGTTTATTCCCAGAAAGGCGAGCTTGCATCATCCCTAGTGAAGTTATACTTCAATCTTCCTCGTCTAAGAAACTTCAAGCTATCTTACTTTGATACTCTTGAGCTCCCCCTAACTCATTGCACTCCTATGATTATTGACCTTGGTTGCTAACGAATCCATGGATAAAATTTCTTAAAAAGACTTAACCTACATGAAGAGTTAGTTTTGTGCAACATAATATATATTATGAAGCAATAGGAGAAATATATGATGAATGTGTGCATGATTCTTCGTGACGAATGCTCCCCATTATTCGAGGTGTCAAGGTACGATTGAAAACCTACAAATAAGGTTAGTGCAAAACTAGATTCTCTGTTGGATGAGTATATACAACTAAATGTATATAAGATGCACTCTTTAGGTGCTTGACGGAAGCTCCCTCTTGTTTGGGGTATCAAGGAATCAAGTTATAGAGGCGTACTACAAAACAAAGTTAGTACACAAGCACACATATATATAATAACGATGATAGCAGTGTATATAATAAGAAATAGATATACAAGAATAGTGTTTAATCCTATGGTTTTAAATTATGTTTAGGATCAAGTAGCATGAATAATGGATAAAGTGCTAAAAGATAAAAATCAAGAAATTTTGAATTTTGGCATCTGGCGAGGGACGGATCTACCAAAAGCACAGACAGATCCACCAACTTTGGATCCGTCAATCTGTGAGACTCAAAAATGGGAAAACCCCATTTTTGCACCCAAAAATCAAAGCACTTAGCATGTAAACACTTAAACCATAAACAATAGCAATTAAAGGTCCTGAAAGTATAAGATACCAAGTCATAAAGACGTTAAGCATCATGCAAGCAAAAATACATATAGTAAAAATATATAATACAAATAATAATACATATAGTAAGATACTATCGGGGAACATGATATGCATGTCTTAGGTATGAGTACTCTAAAGTATGACACTTCCAACAAATGTTGGAAACTAGACACATGCAATTGTTGTTTAAAAATAACAACCTAAATGATAAGAATAAAAAGAACCAAGACACATGCTCGATGACTAAGACTCAATTGACACCAAAATTTATCCAACCAATCACACCAACTTTAATAAATGAGAACGGACTTCGTTTATTGATTGACACGCCATTGTTATGAGAATGACTTCTTCCAAGATGTCATTCGGATAAAGAGTACCATCGTATTTAGAACGACATATTCCTTAAGAAATCAATATCTACCAAAGATGATGATTTTAATTCGGATAGACTTTCGTCAAGGGTTGTATTGAGTTACTAAATCCTCGAGGTTTGTTTGTTAAGCAATATGTGTGCTTTTCATGTGTGGGGTGTTCTAGGAAAAACATCGTTGTAAGACTTTAGGTCGAACTAAATATTGACGATAGATGATTTGTTGAGAAGACATATTCTAAGTATGTCCTTAGGAGAAAATTTGTTATGACATATAAAAGTAAATTGATGTCACCAATATTTTAAAAAGTCATACCAAAATATATACTACAAAGGAGTTATATTATGACAAGAATAAATATAGTGAAAAATGATAGGCACCTAGATGTATGATATAATATCAATTATCATACAAAATACTACACTAGAAAGTTTTAGAAAGAGTAGAGAGAGAGAAGAGAATCGCCTCTTAGAGAGAGAAAGAGAAGCGTGGGTGATGAGAGGAGAGGGAAAGGAGATAAAGAATGAAATATTAGATTATAGGAGAGAGAAATCACCAACCCTTAACCCTTCCTTAGCCCTTCTTTTATAGTAAGGAAGGAGGGACTAGGAAGCAATTAAGGGTTTGTACTTATTACAACATAGTCCTTCCCTATTTGCACTAGTTAATGCCTATTCTATTAATCTTTGATAAATGGCTATGTAATCAACACTTTTCTGTGTTTCTAACAATCTTCCCCTAGGGGGTGATTACATAGGCCTTACAAAAGTACGAGGATTAACAGTCTTGGGATGTCCTCCAACATACTCCTCAAGCCTTCTGAGCTGCTCTCTGTGCCTGAGTATCTCACCAATCTTCTTCAACATCTCTTTTGAACTCTTGACATCATAGTCGGTCCAGTCTCTTCCCTTCAAACTTTTGTTGCGGCTACCCAACTTGTTCTTTGTCAACATGTCAATTAGATTTTCCTGAATCTTCACAAGTGTAACATCACAGAACTTCTTTACTTCACTTAGCTTCACGAGGGATTTTATGTTGTATTGGTTAAGATACACGACCCCTTATGCTTTGCAGTCATCATAAATGGTATCCTTTGGTTGATTCCTTCGAAGAACATTGTAGGTTTGGTGAGGTTGAGATTTCTCTGATAGCTTTCCACTTCAAGCTTAATATCTTCTACCTTGTTCTTGATCATGGTTCTTTTAATGAACATGAGAAGAGCATTGTTGAAGTCTTTCACAAATTCCAATGGGAGATGGTGAAGTTTATCTTAGACTTGGACCAAATACATGTCTTCAACATCGTTTAAGCTGAGTCTAGGATGATCTGTATAGCTGAATTCATACTCTTTATCATCAGATCTCTTAACTACAATTGATGTTAGATAACCATAACCCCATTTCTTCTTTACAACTACACAAACAACTGATTTGATCCTTAGATCTGAATAGACGTTTCCTTCGGTTACGACACTTATTCTTGCTTTAAAGAAATCAAATGTGTCCTCTTCCTAATGGTGTATACCATTAAGAGCTTCAAAGTGATAGCGATAAACTTCTTTGCTCCATCTTTCAGGGATCATATCCTCAATACCTTCTTTGTAGTATCTCGCAGCATAATGCTTAGTGATAGAAGTAGTATACTTTTCTTCTGTGCTGAGATCCACAAGGTAAGAGTAGTCATTGTTGTAGAAGCAAAGATGTGGTTTTGTACTTTCTGACATGTGTCGTTCAAATAATCTAGGTTTAGAGATGTTCCCTTCGGTTACGATACTTATTCTTGCTTTAAAGAAATCAAATGTGTCCTCTTCCTAATGGTGTATACCATTAAGAGCTTCAAAGTGATAGCGATAAACTTCTTTGCTCCATCTTTCAGGGATCATATCCTCAATACCTTCTTTGTAGTATCTCGCAGCATAATGCTTAGTGATAGAAGTAGTATACTTTTCTTCTGTGCCGAGATCCACAAGGTAAGAGTAGTCATTGTTGTAGAAGCAAAGATGTGGTTTTGTACTTTCTGACATGTGTCGTTCAAATAATCTAGGTTTAGAGACATCTCCTTCATCACTGTTCCACTGAGATTATGATAATACTGCTGCTTTGAGTTGACAAACATGTTATTTGAGTTCTACATCATTGTTGTACTGCACCTTTAGCCATTTTAATCCAGCGCCTTCGAGATCTACTATTGTAAGCTCGTCCTTCTGGATCAGTGCTTTAAACTTCTTTGCTATGGCGACAATTAATGGTCCAAGAATATGATTTTCATCCTTATCAATGTTTTATTTCAAGAATAAATCAAACCATGTCGTTCTCCTTTTAGCTAACCCCGACTTCTTTGGAAACCATTCTGAGATGGAATGTTTTTGGATAAGAATATCTGCTTTGTCCAGGGGTTGCATGGCAGATGTATCATCTTGTACTATAACCACGGGAGATCTATTTAGGCTTGATGATCTAGAAGAAGGTTCACCAACATCCTTTCTTCTTTTCTTCTTATTCTCTCCCCCACGATTATTAGGAGGATCCTGATTATCGTGAGACCTTTTGTAAAAGGATGATTATGTAGCTTGAGCATCGAGTGCATCTTGATCGAGAGTGATGGATTTATAAAGGGTATCATAAAGTTGCTGATGTGTGGTATGAGTCTCATTTGACTTGTTCAAGTGAATTCGGTTCATCAGCTTTAACTTTAGATTCATTTCTAAGAGATCATTATTGGAGGTGGATGATTGAGTGAAGAGATTGATTTGGTTGGTTTTCATAACTTCGATCACAGAGGTGTTAAGACGAGGCCTAACATAATTTGCAATGGCTTTGAGGATATGAGTAAGTAGAAGCTTTTTGATTTCTGTCAGAACTTTTGCTTGGACAGCTTTTTCAAATGCTTCAAAAACATTGAAATTTGTGAGAGCTTCCAGCTTCTGAACATATTCTTTGAATTTCTGTGCGACTGCCTTCTTGAAGTTAATCTTCCTCATATTCTTTTTTGCCTTTTGCATCAGCTTCTTTGCTTTGGCTTAAAATGAGCTTGGTTGGGGAGTTTTTGTAGGATAGGGAATTTTCTTTACTGGTAGGGATGGTATATGATGAGCATTCTCGTCTGGAACCATTTCCTGCAGTATAGTTTTTGTTGCTAGAACATCTATATGTGTACCAAGTGGTACTTCGGATGCACCTAATATATAGCTTGTTAGCTCAGGATTTCCCTCTAGGTTATACACCACTGAGGTTGTTTGAGCATCAGTATACACTGGATGACTCATAAAATCCATCAATTCATTTGCAGGTGTTTTGTCTAGCAAGGTCTGAATGAAGTCTAGCGAGAAACTTGTAACCGTCGGACTGAGATAAGTAGAATTGGGTGTTGCAGTAGACTTGTTATGCATGAACACTCCATACCTTACAGCATCATTATCTCCGCCTGGATTATCATCGTATAAGTCCATATCAGATTCGTCAGCATCATCAGTTTCATTTACACTTTCCTCTGTTTTGTTTGAACTTGAAGAGTAGAGTGTTGCATCACTATCAGTATCTGAATCAACATAGTGTTTGCTGTGAGTAGCACTCGATCCTTCTCCTGTAATTGCTTGCTTCTTTTGCCTTAAACTCTCAAGTCTACTTGCTTTCGATCCATTCTGTAAGTCAAACAATGACTGAATTGTTGGATCATCAATTGCGGGACCTTTGAGTTTCTGTCCCCACTCATTGTACATATCTGCAACAGCTTTGTCAGTTTGGCTGTCAATTGTTAATTGACTCCTTCGACGTTGTTAAGAGCGCGGTTCTTGAATATTGATGGAATGTGCAAGTTCACCTACAACTGTCTCTTTATCAATAGTAAGAGATCTTGTTTTCCTTGGCACAACAACTTTCTTGAGTTTGTTGGGAGCATTTACCACTTGATCACCATAACATATAAATCCTTTTTCCTCATTCGATTTTGACTATAGATATTTTGTTGCTCTGCAGTTCATCAACAATTAAGCTTTCTCACACCCTCACTTAACCTTCTTAGACCATAGTAATATATGTACCCTGCTTCTGTCTTGATTGCATCACTGATCAATGGCATCGGAACTTCCATTACGAAACTTGTCGTCACCGATAAGTCATCCTTAACAATTTGGTTATGGTTAATCATCCTTGTGAACTGTGCAACTTTAGAATCTGATCTGCGAGGATACTCTGTGTGTGAAAGAAAGTAGTCAGATGATAATTGGATAAGCGGGTGTACAACAACTTATGACATCTTATGCTGTTTGGATGATAACTATCAATTGTATTGCCATTCAAATAAATCGTCCCAAATTAATGATGTGAAGTCCAAATCGGCAGAGTGAACGATACCTCATAATATCTGAAGTATTGGAAGTCTAACTGGGTCCCAGCTTAAGTCTTTTCTTGTAAGCTACACACATTAAAACATTTAAAAGGTGATCAACCATAGATGGGTAAGGTAGTATGAAGACTGTTACTGATGGTATCCTTTCTAGACAGTCATGTTTCCCTAGACATCTATGCCAATGTAATATTTTATGTCTAGTTTTCTAAAGCCTAACGCGCACACCCATCAACAAGAAGCAATATTAAAAGGATCTACAACCTAAGTTTCATGCAATCATAAGCAAACACTATAAGATGTATCCTAGCATGTTAAAGAGAAGCAAAGAACAATAATTAATCAAACAATAAGACATATTAAAAGATTAAGGGATAAAGAACATCACTTGATTAAAACATGAAGTAATAGGTGATAACCACCTTTTTAGGGGTAATTATAATATATATAGTATACGTATTCCAAAAGATTCAAAGAAATTACTTTTGACCAAAGTAAAATCTAAAATATCCCGGGTCGTTTCCCGTCGAGGCGTGAATTGAGAATCGGTTACGTTCGTGATCGCGTTTTTGAATGATTTGAAAGTTTTTAGGTTTAGATTTCTAATTCTACTAATAATAAGCAAAGACAAATAAAAGAAGCCCTAAAACGAAAGCAAATAAAGCTTAAAACCTACAAAACGATAACGGGACCAAATCCCGTTCTTAAAAAACTAAATTCTACAATTTTAACCCTATGAAAGCAAATCTAATTTTCCTAAGTCCTAAATGATAAAAGAAAATTTAAAAAAAAATTATATTTTTTTGACTTTATAATAATTTTTTATGAATTAAAAATTGTTTTACTCTAAAAAAAGCATAAAAAATATTAAACTAATTCTAAAAATTCTGGAAAAATTACTAAAAGTGCTTTGTACTAAGATAATCCTAAGAAAAATAAAATGTTGAACACACCTTATTAAATAAGCTACGAAATAAGCAGAAAATGGCTTATAAGCTAACTTGGCTAAAAAGGGGTTAAAGAATAAATTTTTAAAATGAAAACTGAAAAAGACCCAAGGGCGAGTGTGTAGTGCAGTGTGTGTAAGAGGTTGAGGGTGTTGAGGTCCAAGGTTCGAGCCTTGCTCACCTTGGACTTCCACCTTCCCTTTTGCCTTTTTTTTTCTAAAAATTTTTACACAGCCTATAAATAAGCTGTAAACACACAACTTTAATGAAAACAAAATTTTTAAAACTTAAAAATAATCTTAGAAATAAGCTACAAAGAGTAACAGAAGGCTTAATTACACTAAATAGCTAAACTATTTGTCTTAATAAGCTAGTGAAAAAAAAGAAACTAACACAGGCTATAAGCTACACCTAATGAGCAAATGGGAACATAATTAAGCAAAGAAAATAACCTGCACTAAGCTTAAAATGACAAAATTCCTCAAAAGGGGCTTTAAACTAAAATTTTCTAAGCTAAAAGGCTAATAAGCTTGAATAAGCTCTGACCTAGGTAAAATAAGCTAGAATGACTTAAAACTAACCTAATAAGAAAATAGACACAAGAATTAAGCAATCCTAACAAGCCAAAAGCATAAATAAGCAAATAAGCACAAAATGGCTAAACTGTCAATCAAAACAGCCAAGGGGGCACTTTTGGCTTAATTTTAAGCCACCTAATGGATCCTTATGGCTATACAGCTTATACCCCTAAAAAGCTTGAACAAATAGCTACAATAATCATCAATCAAAAAACATTTTGAAACACATTTGAGCTATGAAAAAAGGCTTAAGAAAAGGGCTGCTCACACAGATTGCACTTTTTTGGTTCTTTAAAAAGATAACTAGCTGCTTGCAGACCTAATTTAAGCAAGAAAATAAGCCTTAAAGACTAAGATAAGCTGAAACAGATGAAGTTAGACGAACAATGAGCTTATGCTCAAAAATGCAGATTCTAAAAATAATTTTAACTAAGCTAAAAAGGAGATTGAAAAATGGCTTTTGAAAACTTAAAAACTGGAAATTTCACTTAACAGATTTTAGTTTGTATTTCACAATGCAAAAGCACACTACACTTACTGCATTTTAACACTAAAGAGAACACAAAAACCAACACTTTGAATCTTAAAACAAATTTTTTTTAACTTTAATTCAAAATTATGTACAATTTGAAAAGCTTTCAAAACCACAGTTTTAAAGGACTATTATGAAATACCTTAAAACTGGTTTTTAGACTTTGAAAACTTTTGGAAGCAGATTATATCAACTTAAAAAGGGCTGTCAAAGTTGGCTTAGTGACCCAAATGGTTTTAAGAAGGTTTTTGACCCATTTTGTGCTTTGACCCAAACATCCAGTTAAAAGCTAAAATTGACAGTTTTGAACAAAAACTTAAATAAATGACATGTAAGCAATAAAAAAGCATAAACAAACAATAAACAACATAAATAAGCAGTAAGGAACAGTAAATAAGCAGATAAACAGTAAATAAGCAAAAATGAAAAAGAAAGAACTCACAATTCCCCTTTGCTCAAAACAAGGGTGATTAAGCTTACAAGAAGCTGATCTACAAGCTCTAGCTTGTCAAAGACAAGCTAGTATGGTCTATAAGCTCTTCTCAGGCTAGCTTATCATCCAAATTAAGCTGAGGTAATTGAGGAGTGGATTCTTTTTTTGATTTTTTTTTTGGGTTTTTAAGACAGAATTGAAAACAAACTTTTATATAAGCTTTGGATGAAACAGAAGCTTATGTAAGAGCTTAATTACTGAATTTAAAAGACAAGTAATGTTAAATGACAATATTTAAAGAAAACTTAAACTTTCATTAACTAAAAAAAAGATTACAATGCAATAATTTAAATGACAGTAAAATTAAATGACAAGTAAATTAAAATGGTCAAATTCGTTTACACAAGTCTTGACAACTACAAATGAGCTACAATGGTCCTATTTAAACTAAAAGTTCTAAGTCTTGGTCATTCACTTGTTGTGCTTGTTCTGTGAGTGCTTCAGCTGGTATGTTTCTTGTGTGAGTAGAAGTCCCAAAGTCATCATAGCCATCCAAAAATCTTGTTCTCCAAGTTCATCAATCACAGCCATTGATTTTGGTTTGAGTTCATCAGCCAATGAAATTTGAGAGGATTGCCAAGGTGGACTTGTTATTTTATGAAGTGGGGTTGTATGGGAAAGTGATGGTTTTGGCTGGTGGTGCAGTTTTCGAGGTAAAATTGATAGAGGAGGGTGAATAGTAGGGTTTAACAAGAAAGTTTGGTTTGTGGTTAACAGGGTGAAAGTTTGTGGGGGATTGACAAGAATGGCCCCTCATTTTGTATTGTCATGTTGCACGAGTCGTCCTTTGTGGTGTAAAGGTTTATTGAAATTGGCAGTTATGACCCTTTAAGTTGTATGTTGATGTTGTAGTAACAATCCTTGGGGACTAACGACATTTAAGGTGTAAAAGGGTTTGGCTTAACGACAGTTAAAGGATTGGGCCTTTTATTTGGCAGTTTGGGTCTTTTTTAACTTTAAAGTGAATTGGGCCTTTTTAGCTTTTAAGGATTATAAGTCTTGATATAAATACCTTAATGGGCTGACCTGGCCCATTAGATGGGTGCGGGTGGACCCATTAAGTATTTCTTCGTTTACGGCTTCGGCTTTGACTTTGACTTCTCAGGTTTGACTTTCACTTTGACTTTTGACTTTGACTTTTTCACGCTCTTCCATTCCGTGCTCGGCTTTGTCGTTTTTGCTTCATTTTTTGTCTTTTTGTCGGATATCCGTTTCCTGCACAATTTAAGTGAAAACATACAAATACAATGTATTTTTGGTATGTTTTTTGTCATTTAAGTCCGTTTTTAATGGAAAATGGTATGTGTAATTAAGCACATACCAAAATCCCCCATACTAAACTATTGTCGTGTCCTCACGCAATGCCATAAGTAAACACTTAGAAAACCAAGAATCTCAATCCCCCTTGACTAATTACCTCGAAAAGTAGCTAAGTGTTCATCAAGGGGAATTACAGAATCAAGAGTTTAGAAAAGTACCGTTTTGACCATTTTTTTTAAATATTTACACTTATTCACACACATATTTTATTTTTATTTTATTTTTTTTGTATTTTTTTTCTCATTTTTTTGTACTTTTCTTTTTAAGCAACTAACTAACACGTTTGACTTTTGTTATTTTCATAACCGTTAGGGATCATAGAACAAGAAACATTTCAATCCTAAAATGCCCCAAAAAGGATAAATTCATCGTTCCTGACTTTTCACTTGTTCCAAACCAAGTACAAAAATGAAATCACCGTTATATATAAGTTAAGATGCTAACACTACTTATATTTGCAACTTGTAAAGTTTTTACTCCCGACAATTATTATATATTAGGTGAATGTGCCATTTTGAATTTCAACCATGGATTAACTTTTTGCAAAATTCTATGATTCACGTTCCACCCAAGAATAATGAGTTTGAAGGCGAGATCATCCCATGCAGCGACTTTTGTCTCGGCACATCCCAACCTTGCGGCTAAGTGACCAGGCTTTTGACACCCCATAGAGACTAGTATCGGGACTCACGGACCTTCGGTTTAAAAAACTCTTAGGTTTCCCGTTTATACATAAAATCACAACTTAAAACGAAATAGTCTTTGTTCAAAAGCATATTTAAATTTAAGAAAAAGAGATTTTCCCTATATTTATTAATTCACGTTTACTACACTTAATATAATTACACATCCATTAAACTAATGAAATCCTCGACCTTTTAGAAGGCTGCAACATCGGTTGTGAGCCGGCAAGATACAGAAAACTTTTATTAGCCCACAGTTTATTATTATTTTTTTCATCATTTTTTTTAATATTACCAAGATATAGAGAAAATTTCTTTTTAGAAAATTTAAGTAAAAATTTAAACTAAAATTATTGATATCGACTATATTTCAAAAATTGTTGATTTAAGTTTAATTTTCAAAGAGAGCATGTATTATTAGTCCGGTTAGAAGCTTATGGGAGAGAAAAGCCACAAACTATACTTATGAGCTCTTAAGATTTCCAACTAATCCTTGTGTAGCATCTAACTCATACTTAACTCTATCATTTCTCGTTCTTCGCAAAGATCCGCGAATGCTTAGTCTAAAAGTTAAGGAACAAGCTAGAGCTCAACACGCTCGATCGAGTCAAAATTTATTCTTATTCTACCCAGCAGGAAAGTCAATATGACAAAACACTTATTTTGTTTTTGAAATTTTTGAATTTTTTTTCATTTTTTTGGTATTTTGGTGGTAAAAACGGGATTACGCGAAAACAACGGCTGCAGGCAAAATCAAATCGATAGATCCCCCCATACTTGAACCGAACATTATCCTCAATGTTTTACGAAGGTTCTCTACGTAAATCTAAGGCCGTTCATTAAGTATGCCAAAAGATAAACGTTAGTCGATTAGATTAGGATATTGGATTCCTAAAATGAAGCTGAGGATGTGAAGCTCGTGTGATCGAAGGACAAAAACCGCGAGCACAAGAGGCTTCAAATATACGGGACAATCCTGGACAATCATCACAAAAACACAAGCACACAAGAAAGAAAGAGGCGAGCCTCCTCACAACACAAAACACTTATTCATTACTACTACTGATATTATACTAGGATAAGCATGGGTTACCACCCACGAAGCGCTTATTTTTGTTAACCGAGTCTTGAGCCTGACTCGATCCCCCATACTTGAGTTGGTCAAGTAGGATAGAAATGGAGAAACGGAACATCCAAGATAGGAATGTCCTCTCCAGAGATCATCATCGGGCTTTCATTTAAAGCTCTCAAGCCCCGATGAGATGAGGGATGAGGAGATTTCTCCTCATCCGCAGCAAGAATACCAGAATTGATAACTTTGTCCTCATTTTTGGATAAAAATGGAAGCAAAGTGTCAATCACTGGAGAAAGGGGATCATGAATGAATGAGATAGAAAATTTATCCCGTGATAGAAATCTATTAGATTGGATTTCAATGAATATCCCTGGATTAAAAATCTTGTTTCTAGTTCTGGAAGGAAAAGAAACTACAAGGTCGGATCCAAGAGAATCACTAGAAAGGGTGAAATCCGAATCAAGTTGAAGGGTGGGATGGGTGGATAAAACATTAGGCACATGAACTCTTGGTTCTCTTGTTGGATTATCAAAAATATCCTCCACCACATCCATAGTGAAATTTACCAAATCGGGCTCACTATCACAAAAGAATGCTTCATAATCTGGAAGAGATAAATCCAAATAAGAAGTGGGGCTGTCACTACTAATCTCTTCCAGATTAAAGCAAAAAGTTTCAGATTCGGGTAAAGAATTATCAAAGGTGTTAATCTCCTCCAAGAAAAAGTTAACAGATGTGGAGGACGACTTAGTCACAAAATCAAAACATGGAGTGGGATTATCTTTTAATGCTTCGATCTTAGCAATAAGAAGATTGACATTCAACAATTTTTCACGAAGTGCATCGTCTTTGATTGTTAGAGAATATCAGTATCAATCCCTCCAACTTCCGGGATAACAATCTCCACCACATCTAAGCTGACGAGCTCATAATCAGGAGGTGATGCCTCAACATAATCGATGTAGTCACTATAAAGCGAATCGTTATCACTTGAAGAATAATCATTTTTGGAATCGATGACAGTTTCAGAATCATCTTTAAGAGTTTTTGGAGGGCGAGGAAAAGAGTTATCATACATCAAATTTTCAATAAAATGAATATCTCCCTTCGGATCAAAGTCGGCTTCAACAATTCCCGGTGGAATTGGAGCGATAAGAGCGAGTTCACCGGCGAACTCCTCGAGAAGGAAATCAATCTTAGGAGAATTTATCACGTTATCACAATTAAGCACATATTCAATTAGACTAGATTCGGCATTAAAATGATCATTACCATTTCCCAGTGGAATTGAAATGATATCATTTAACACCTTATCCTTTTTCGGAGAAGAATCATCATATACGGGCAAATCACATTCACTTTCAGATATACCATCGGACTCACTTGGGGTATGGACAAGGCCCTCAATACTAGACTTTATAAATTCGTTCGATTACGGTTCCGGAATAGTGTCGAGATGCTTATCCTCCATTATAAGAGAGTCCAATTTTGGTAAATCGGGTGTGATTGCGGAGGAAAATTTCTTGAGATATTCTTGTGTAGCAAAAGAATACTCGTCGTCGTCATCATCATAACAAATGAAATTGAACCGTTGCGAAGTTCTAACATAAGCTGTCTGCTCTTGTTGCAGAAGCTCTTTCTCCTTTTCCTAATTTCAATACTCGTTCCATTGAAATTCTGTTTAAGCTCATAAATCTTAATTTCACATTCCTTTCTATACTCAATATCTATTCTCTCATTACGATAATCTTTAATCTATAAGTCATTAATTAAACTTTTCATTTTATCTAAATAATGTTGCTTCAGATCCTCCATATCTTGGATACTCATTTCTTGAGGAGGTGATAGATCGATATTAGCCGCCCGTTCCTCTGCTAGTAATTCAGCACAAGTTTTTTCTTGAATCGGTTGATGAATGACGGGGTGCTGTGGGGGTTTAAATTAGTCAAAACCGGAATAATTAGACTCATAACAAAGATTGGGCTCATAATAATTCATTGGTTGACATTGAAAAGTCTCATGAGGACCTCCGCAATTTTCACAACAAGGTTCGTAGAAGATCACTTGTTGACATTGAAAAGTCTCATGCGGGCCCCCACAGCGAGTACAACAAATATATTATTGTTGAAAACCTTGAAAATTTTGTGGGAAATTAAAGTCTTGATTGTAACACAGTTCCGGATTATAGATAAACAGAACTTGAGGTGGACAATCGTAACCATAATGAGCATCGTTCCCACAAAACTCACAAGAATACGTCGGTGGTTGTGAAGGTGGGTTGAAAACGTTAGGAGAATCATTGACAAAATTAGGAGTGGAATCATAAATGAATGAACTTCCATCTCCAGAATAGCATGTCGGATCAAAACTTGGCAAAGTTTGTGGGAGCTCATCAACGGTTTGATTGTTGCATGGTTCTGGATTAGAGATAATCGGAACTTGCGGTGGACAATTATAACCATAATGAGCGTCGTTCCCACAAGACTTACAAGTACATCGTTGACAAAAGATACCATCTAACGAATCACCACACCCGTAACAACAATGATGGTCGATTAGTGGAGGACTTTGTGAAACATTTTCGGAAATATTTGGAGAATCATTTAAAGAATTCGGATTTGGATTATTTCCATATCTTGAAGCACAAATCAAACAAAGTCCTTTGCTAAGACCACTTCCACACCTCATGCAAGTACATCGTTGACAAAATTCACCATCTCCTAACACATCTTTACTATGAAAGCAATGACGTTGGTTGGACGAAACCGTGTGGGGATGTGGTGGTGAGTCGGGAGCTTTATTAGAATCATGAACAAATTCAACGAAACTCATATTCGAACAACAACATTCTTTATTATACAAAGATCCACAAGACGAACACTCTTTAATCGTGAAGAGGGGATTCAAACGATAATCGAGTGACGCCATAAGAATTAAACAATATAGAGGGTTAAGAAAAGAATCAACTAGTTTAGAAGAAAAAGAAGATTATTTTTGGGTTTTTAAGCTTTTTAAACAACATATTTTATTAAAGGACAAAATGAGATCGAATAACTTAAACCAATAATCAACTTGCTTCACGGTAGCTCTCTAAAAGAAAAACGCACAAAGGAGCGGAGGAGCGGGAAAGAGCTAAGCTATTAAAAACCTTCTCCTTTCGGGTCGTAGTCCCTTGGAACAACCCTCCTTATACCCCTCTTATAGTTTGTTAATCCCTTAAAGGTGAGCCGTACTTCACAAGTGACAAAAAGGAAAGTTTTAATCTTTTGTTTGGGAACTTATTATGATAATGCTCAAGTTGCGAGCATTATATTGATGATGGTTTTTATTATTTAAAGACAATGTTTTTATGTTTTTGATTTTTCTTGTTTTTATATACTAATAAAAGAAAATGAAAAAAAAAATTTGTATTTTTTTATATATTCACAAATAAAACAAATAACTTCACGAGGAAGGATCTTCAAAGCACTAATTGTCAAACGTCAAAACGACAATCGCTTACACTCCTCCCCGGCAACGGCGCCAAAATGATAACCACCTTTTTAGGGGTAATTATATATCAAATAGTATAATAAAATATCAAATATAAAATCCCCGCAAGTCAACCTAGTCAACCCTTTAGGAAAAGGGTCAACAAACTCACGGGTATGATATAAATTATTCAGGGCAAGTAATCACCCGGGTCGTTCTCCCAACGAGGCGTGCAATGGAAAGTCGAGAGTTGGTTTGATATTTGATGTTTGAATATAATAAGGCTTTGATTGGGTTTTCTAATTCTACGGGAAAAACAAGTAAGGCAAACTAAAAACAAAAGTAATTAAAACTAAATCACTAAAACGATAACGGGAAACAAATTGGATTGGATTTCTATTTCTACAAACAAAATGCTAAAACAATTAAAGGGAACCTAAAAACGAAAGCAATTAAATATTTAAATCTAAAAACAAGAACGGGAATCAAAACCCGTTCTTTAAAAACCAAAATTCTACAAATTTAACCCTACGAGTGCAAAATTAATTTTCCAAGGTGCTAAATGATAAAAGAAAATTTTTTTAAAAAATTATATTTTTTTGATTTTTTAATAATTTTTTATGAATTAAAAACTGTTTTAAAAAGAAAAAATAATTAAAAATATTAAATGAATTTGGAAAAATCCGAATTTTTTTTAAAAAGTACTTTGAAGAATGCTGGTTTTATGAAAAATAAAATACTAAAAAGTTGCTAAACAAATAAGCTAGAAATAAGCAAAAACTGGCTAATAAGCTAATTTGGGCTAAAAAGGGTTAAATAATAAATTTGGAAGGATATGACCAGATGCCCCTATCTGGTGCTGTGGTAGTGAGAGTGTGTGTTAAGTCGTTGGCTTGGTAAAGGGGAGGTCACAGGGTCGAATCCTGTGGCTTCCCTTTTTGAAAAACTTTTTTTTTAAATTTTCTTTTTGAAACATGTAAAATAAGCCAAAATAATAAACTTTAAAATAGCAACTTTTTACAAAAACTTAAAATAAGCACAGAAATAAGCAGATTAAGTGACAGTTTTTACCTTTTAACTTAACTAACTAAGGGCTAAACTGTTAAGCTATTTAAGCACAAATAAGCAAAGAAAGTAAACAACAAAAGGCAGAAAAGCAATAAGCAGATTGGCTAAATTGTCAATTAAAATAGCCACAAGGGCACTTTTGGGCTTAATTTTAAGCCCTTAAATGGATCCTTATGGCTATATGGCTTATACCCCTCAAAAGCTTAAACAATAAGCTTTCTAAATCACCCAAAAGAAAAGAGTTTGAAACTCATTTAAGCCCTGAAAAAGCTTGATGAAAAAGACTGTTTTCAAACAGATTGCCCTCTTTTTTGGTTTTTGTAAGAGAAAAAAATGGCTTTTGCAGCCTTGGTTTTAAACAAGTAAAAGAGCTTTAAAGACTAAAATAAGTTGAAATAGATGAAGATAGACAACCAATGAGCTTATGCTCAAAAATGCAAATCGTAGAAACAATTTTAAGTAACCTAAATTTGGAAATGAAAAAGAACTTTTAAAACTGAAAAAAATATGACTTGACAGATTTTTACTAAAACAAAGGTAGACTACAAAGACACTTCTACTGCATTTTGACACTTAAAAACAACACAAAAACAACACTTAAAAGTTGTTTAAAAAGTCTTAATCAAATAAGCACTTCAAATCAGTTTTGTCATGACAGATTTGAGCACATATTAGACCAAACCTCAAAACTAGCTTTAAGCCCTTAAAAACTTTTTAAAACAGGTTAAGGTGACTAAAAAAAGTTTGTAAAAGTTAACCAAGTGACCCAAAAAGTTTTTCAACCAGTTTTGACCCACTTTGGTCCTTAAACCAAACACCCCTTTAAGTATCAAAGATCTATTTTAAGACTGATTTTTGGAGTTTTAAGCTAAGGTAATTGAAAACAGATGGCAAGAACTCAATATAAACCACTAATAAGCATTCAAAACACAGAAATAAGCACTTATAAATAAGCAAAGATAAATAAGCAGTTAAAAGCTAAAATTGACAGTTTTAAAGGAAAACTTAAGCAAATGACATATAAGCATTAAAAAAGCATACATAAGCAATAAACAACAAAAATAAGCAACAATAAGCAGGAAATAAGCAGAGATAAGCAGATAAACAATAAATAAGCAAAAATTAAAAAGTAAGAACTCACAATTCCCTTTGCTCAAAACAAGGGTGATTAAGCTTACAAGAAGCTGATCTACAAGCTCTAGCTTGTCAAAGACAAGCTAGTATGGTCTATAAGCTCTTCCCAGGCTAGCTTATCATCCAAATTAAGCTGAGGTAATTGAGGAGTGGATTCTTTTTGTGATTTTTTTGGTTTTTAAGACAGAATTGAAAACAAACTTTTATATAAGCTTTGGATGAAACAGAAGCTTATGTAAGAGCTTAATTACTGAATTTAAAAGACAAGTAATGTTAAATGACAATATTTAAAGAAAACTTAAAATTTCATTAACTTAAAAAAAATTACAATGCAATAATTTAAATGACAGTAAAATTAAATGACAAGTAAATTAAAATGGTCAAATTCGTTTACACAAGTCTTGAACTCTACAAATGAGCTACAATGGTCCTATTTAAACTAAAAGTTCTAAGTCTTGGTCATTCACTTGTTGTGCTTGTTCTGTGAGTGCTTCAGCTGGTGTGTTTCTTGTGTGAGTAGAAGTCTCAAAGTCATCATAGCCATCTAAAAATCTTGTTCTCTAAGTTCATCAATCACAGCCATTGATTTTGGTTTGAGTTCATCAGCCAATGAAATTTGAGAGGATTGCCAAGGTGGACTTGTTGTTTTATGAAGTGGGGTTGTATGGGAAAGTGATAGTTTTGGCTGGTAGTGCAGTAATCGAGGAAAAAAAATTTACATGGGAGGGTGAATAGTAGGGTTTGGTGGGAAAGTTTGGTTTGTGGTTAACAGGGTGAAAGTTTGTGGGGGATTGAGAAGAATGGCCCCTCATTTTGTATTGTCATGTTGTTGTTTTTACACGAGTCGTTCCTTTGTGGGTAAAGGGTTTATGCGAATTTTGGCAGTTATGCCCCTGCTCACCACACTGCCCTCATGTTGTATGTTGATGTTGCAGTAACAGTCCTTGGGGACTAACGACATTTAAGGTGTAAAAGGGTTTGGCTTAACAACAGTTAAAGGATTAGGCCTTTCTTTATTTGGCGTTGGGAGCTTACTTTTTTAACTTTAAAGCGCGATATTGGGTCTGTTTTTTAGCCTTTTAAGGATTTTAAGTCTTTGTATAATACCTTAATGGGTGACCTCTCCATGGCCCCATTAGATGGGTGCGGGTTCTGGGCCTCATTATTAAGTATTCTTGTTGTACCGGCTTCGGCTTTGATCTTCTTTTTTATCGGAGATTCTTTCTTTTTCTATTGGCTTGACTTTGACTTTGACTTTTGACTTTGACTTTTTCACGCTCTTCCATTCCGTGCTCGGTTTTGTCGTTTTGGCTTCGTTTTTCGTCCTTTTGTCGGATATTCGTTTCCTGCACAATATAAGTGAAAACATACAAATACAATGTATTTTTGGTACGTTTTTGGTCATTTAAGTTCATTTTTAATGGAAAATTGTATGTGTAATTAAGCACATACCAGTTATAAAATATCTTCGTAATAATTATATAATACTAGCTTGACGTAAATTTTTATTTGTTTGATGACGGTTTACGTTGAATGTTGATTTTTAGTTTACACGATTTAACTTAACGATGAAAATTAAAAGTAAACGCGAAAAAGTCTAAAATAAATAATGGAAAGTATGAAGTCGTAAAATGACTTGAAATAACGGATTGTTACAGTCTTCCCCCATTAAAGGAGGCTTCCGAATGGAAAAAAATTATAACTAAAAACGAGCATAGTAATATTATCACCTGTCATATATATATAGATATATATATTATTTCCATAACGATCAGTGAGGCTTCCGAATGGCACAAATTCAAATACATATCTATCGAACAGATCTGGTTGAATCCGTAAAGGGTTAGTGGTAGTCGTGAATCAAAATTCGACAAAAAATTTGCGATCTAAAGGCTTGAAGATGATTCTATCATAATCAAGAACGGTGAAATTATGGATCTTATACACGCATCCCTCTCTTACACGATCTCTGAATTTGTTAATAAGCTTAAAGGGAATCTTAGCATGAATTGAAGAACGCCGAAGTTGAAAAGAAAGAAAACAACATTAGAGATGCAGGAATTGTAAGTGATCTATATGATAGAATTCAAAATTTGTAACATTCAGAATGAGATCAAGAGAAAGAATGCGGTTAGTTGTTGGATTGTAAGCTGTCCAGGCACGTGCAATCATAACATTAATAGTTCATTTGTTAGTGACATTCGGCCGCTCAATGCGCAAGTCACCAACATACATGATAAAGGGTGCTCAAGGTTTTTCGAGCCGTTACTGCAAAATACCCAATACGTTATAAAGAAGACAAAGATCATAAAACTATCTAACAATGTTCACACCTTATTTAATAAACAAACCTAACGGTAAATTATAAAATGTGTGAAGACATGCATTATGAATGGGGGGAGAAGCTAACTCAGTTTATACAAATTACATTGTATCGCCTGTAAGTAATGGAAAGATTCAAGCTGGAGCTTTTGTATTTGTACTTGTAGGATACATTGTAAGTAATTCCATATGCCGCCACATTGGGGGAAGATTGTTAGAAACGATAAATGTGGTGACATTATAAAAATTACATTAGTTTCTATATAGCCTAAAACACAAGGACTGGAATTGTAATTAGGCCAAAGATGGCATGTGTAAGGGCTATATAAACCCTTCTAAGCTTCCTTATAAGGGTGAACCTCTTATTTGTAATTTCACTAATCATTCAATAATAATATCACTTTCTCTCTCTAAAATGGCTTATTCATACTTTGAGTTGCCCCAACCTCCCGAGATCGTGAATCGAGATTCCTCACAAGTGGTATTTATCACCGGGAGAGATCTAACATGTGTTTCGTGAATCAAATCAAGCTTAACCGTGTGAAATTTTGATCTACAAGCTTTCATATGGATGAACAGTAGCTTAACGTAGAATTTTGTCAATTTGAAAAAGATAACATTGCTATTATCACTCTAAAATGCTTAAAATCAAATTGGTAGACTTTTACTAGGTTTTGTAGCTAAGAATTTACGAAAGTAAGACGTTTCTTGGATTTTACGAAAGTAGAGGTTATTTGGAATTTACGAAAGGAGGTTTCGTAAATTGGAAGCTTTCGATAACCGCTTGGTTTCATAAACAGTGGAAGCCTTCGTATAATTATGGTTTCGTAAACAAGGGGTTTCGTATCAAATACTTGGTTTTGGTTTCGTAGTTCAAGCTTACGTGTCACAGGTTTCATAAGGAAGGTTTCGTGTTAGCCTTAATTATATTAAGTCAAACAAGAATGTTATCGGCCTTATAAAGTCAAATTGGGTCTTGTAAAGTAATAGGCTAGTCGGGTTCAACGGGCTTGGATTGTAATCTAATATTGTCCGTGTTTCGGGCTCAAAGCCCAAGTTTAGCCAAGCTCGGCCCAAGTAGAAAAGCCCACATGCCACTTATGGCTTAAGGGTATAAAAGAAACCCTCTCCACACATGGAGAGGGTGTTGGTTGCATTTTCTCACACTTGTAACTCACCTTTCTCTCTCTAATCTAACTTTCCTAGTTTTCTTTTCTTCCTTTTCTTCTTTCTTTGTTGCCGGCTCATCAAGAGCTTATTTAAGGATTATTCGGGTTTGCTTATTAGTTGTGAAGGATTAATATAAGACTAACATGTGGTATCACTCACCAAGAGGTGTTTAGTGTTCGATTTGTATGGTTTCGATAAGCTTACCATGGCTTATTTTTCTTCATAAGCCCACGGTTCAAAAGCTTGGAGCTTATTGGCTTATTCATCTTATTCTCTCTTTGTTCTTCATGTTCTTCGTCTTATTTAGTAGTCATTTGATAAATTAGATAAGCTACAAAGTCCTTTTAAGCTTATTTTAGAATCGGCTTATTTTTCTTCTTTTCCTTCTCGAAGTGGCATTTTTTGGTTCGACTTACAAGTGTCACAAGTGTCACGTCCCTATTTTTGTTTGTTCATCAAAATAGGTTCTTAGTTTTCTTCACTTTTGTTGCAAATTTTCAAGCTCATTCCTTGCTTATTTCGAGCTTATTCAAGCTTTCTTACAAGCTTAATTCGGGCTTATTTATGGTTTCTCTTATTTTTTGTGTGGTCCCAAACCGGTTAAGCCAAGGGAACAAAGATCCACCTTTTTTGCTTCACTAAAAATAGGACAACTTGTTTGTTTGTGTTTGTGGTCCTTCACCCAAAAGTGACTGCAAGCAAAATATGTAAGATAGGTCAAGCGAAATATGCAGGTATAATTTTAAGCGAAATATGTACGTTTGATCCCTTAAGCGAAACATGCAGGTTTAATTTGAAGCGAAATATGTTAAAAATGAGAAGCGAAATATGTTGAATGTTAAGCGAAATATGCAAGTTAAAGACAAGCGAAATATGTTAAACAGTCGAAGCAAAACATGTTAACTGTCAAGCGAAATATGTTAATTGCTAAGCGAAATATGCAAGTTTAACTGCCAAGCGAAATATGCATTTTTAAATCAAGCGAAATATGCAGGATTTTGTTCAAGCGAAATATGTATAGAAACTGAAGCGAAACATGCAATTTTCATTTTTCAAGCGAAACATGCAATTCTTAACCAAGCGAAATATGAAATCCCTCAAGCGAAATATGTTAATTTTAATTTCACGGTTTTTCTATTAATTTTGTAAAATCCCGACAAGTAAACTTTTTCCTTCTCGGTTTTAATCATAGAGTTGTAAAATCCCGTGGAGTTAATTGCATTCTCTCTCACCACAATACAATCAACACTTCATAACACTTAAGATCCGATATACATTCACAACTTCATAAAAATGTCAAATTCAAATATCAATTTGCAAACTCATTCATCGAATGCTCTTTATAATGCTATCATGGAAGCGGGTAGCAAAGATCGTCCACCAATGTTAGCACCGGGTAATTACGTTTAGTGGAAATCCAGAATCAAGAGATACATTGACACCAAACCTAACAGTGAACTCATCCACTATTGTCTCCAAAATCCACCATACACGTATCAATGGGCTGAGAAGACAGTTCCAGTTGCTGAAGGTAGTTCTGAAACAACTACAGAGAGGTATATGGAGAACTATAAGAATGTTTCACAAGACATACGCGATTAACTGAATGCCGAAGTTAAAGCCGTTCAAATCATTCTCACAGGGATAGATAACGATATCTACTCCACAGTTGATGCTTGTCCGAATGCATGTGAAATGTGGAAAGCCATTAAAAGGTTGAAACAAGGTGAATCAATCAATGTTCAAGATCTTGAAACCAATTTATATTGGGAGTTTGGAAAATTCACATCATGGGATGGTGAATCACTAGAATCGTATTACTCACGGTTCTACAAGATGAAGAATGAGCTTGTCCGAAATCAGTGTCATGTTACAAATCATCAAGTGAATGCCTAGTTCTTACTTCAACTACAACCAGAATGGCAAAGGTTTGTGACACTTGTTAAGCAGAGTCAAGAGCTGAAGATTGTCTCCTATCACAAACTTTATGACATCCTAAAGCAACACCAGAATGAAGTCAATGAGATAAGAGCTGAAAGACTAGCACGTACTGCTAATCCACTTGCACTTGTTGCTCAACAACAACCAGTTTACCATCATCAAAACCATCCTACTCAAAACACTCAATATTCCTCCACCAGATCGCAACAGTCTACCAGAAACAGAGGAAAAGCAATTGTTACCTCTTCTGCTCCTACTTATGATCCAGAACCTGCTACGGTTACTGAAGATGATGAAATGTCAAAGGAAAAAGAGATTGACAAACTCATGGCTTTAATTTCTCTCTCGTTCAAGAAAATCTACAAACCTACCAACAACAACCTTCGAACTTCATCAAACACCAGTCGAGCTAATCAAGATAATTCTCCAAGAATCAACAGAGGAACTGGGTATGATAATCAGAGGGCAGTTAATGTTGCTGGGGCTAGGGAAAATGTAGGTACTCCGGTAGTGCAGAAGTTTGGGATTCAGTGTTATAACTGCAAGGAATATGGGCATGTATCAAGGGAATGTCAGAAATTGAAACGAGTAAAGGATGCAGCTTATCACAAGGAAAAGATGTTATTGTGTAAACAAGAGGAAGCTGGGGTTCAGTTGAATGCAAAACAAGCTGATTGGAAGGATGATACTGATGATGAGTTGAAGAACAGAATTGGAAGCACATAATATGATACAGGCACAACTTCAAGAGGTTACTTCCAATCTAGTTGACAATTGTTGGACCAATCTTTGATGAAGAGCCAATGCAAAGGTACAAAACAAGTTATTTTTAAAAATAATGACCACTATAAATGTGTTTCCATGGAAAATGAACATCTAAGCAACCTGAATCTAGAATGACATATACTGGCGGAACATGTTGACCACCAATATGCACTATGATTCATTGGATATATGTTATTAATAGACTCCGGATGACTAAGAAGGAAACTGGTGATCTTGATCAAGAACGAGATTTGCTGCTGCTTTAATTCAGAAACTAAAATGTAAATTGATGACAGCAAAAACCCGAAATAAATTTTTTGGAATCATCCAAACAAAGGGAATTAGTTGATAAATTGAAAGGTGAAATTGAGGATTTCAAAACTAAGAATAAAAGTTTAGAATCATCAAATAACCATTTCAAAGAAGCAAACAATGAACTGTCCAAGACTAATCAGTTGATGTTTAAAGACCTTAAGAAGTTCCAAGCGGAACTTGATAAGTATAATGATGTGAATTATGCGTCAAAAGGTGGAAATTGATTGTGCAAAACAAAAGGGGAATTAATGTCATACAAAATCGATATTGAAAAATCATCACTAATGCATATACTCAACAAATAAATGATTTAAATCAAACGATTTCGGATATGAAAAAGGAGCTTTGTGCACATCAAGAAACCATCTCCATAATGTCACAAGCAAAAGAGGCTCAGACTAAGCTTTACAAAACTCGTGAAGACAAAGAACTTGATAAAGTCATTGCTTTAGAAAACAAAGTCAAGGTTTTGAATGATATTGTATATAACCGGTCAAACTGTTCAAACAATGAATATGCTTAATTGTAATTGTAATACGAGGTTTTGCAAAACCTGAGCCTCAGAAAGCTCAAAGAGCGATCACGTCTGTAATGATATAGGTTGCTACAATGATAATCTTGCGTTAATGTTAGCCCCTGATTCTGACGAAACGATTCGTCTTGAAAAAGAACGTCGATCAAAATTAAGCGATTTAATCAGACCGTTTGATTATGATCAGTTGAATAATCTTTATGATTTGTTCGTTCCACAACGAGAAAAGTCGCCTGAACAACACTATTTTCCAAAAACGTCAAAGATGAGTCATACATCTTCTAATAAGGAATTTTCCAAAGAGTCTTTTCGTAAACAAACAACTTTGTTAGAAAAACGAATGGATGAATCCATTCCTTGGGATCAAAAGTGTAAAAGCTCTAAAGAACTTTTCAAGATTAAAAAGAGTGTTGACACATTTTTGCCGAGTGAACTGTTGCAAATAATCAATCGCCAAACAGAACAAAATTTGGATAACATCGATCCCTTTCATCAAAACACAATAGAAGAACTTATAGCCCCCAAATAACAAACTCAATGCGACTTAGAACACTATCACTTGTGTTTGAAAGAGGAAATGGTTGCTGATTTGAGATACTTTAATCTCTGAAAAGAAGTAGACACTCTCAAATCTCAACTGGAAACTCAAGAAACACAGTTTTTGAATGAAATTGACCGACTTTCAAGGGAATATTACTATGCTGATCACATGAATGCAATACTTGGAGTGTACACTGATTTGGATGAAGTTACTAATTTGCAATGTGATTACTTAGAAACCTGGGAAAAATGTGAACATCTTGAAAAAGAGCTTTCAAAAAGTAGAACAATGTCAAAGAGTTTTGAAGCACTTCAGAAACATGCGATTAATCTTGAACTTGATTTACAACAGTGTAAAGAAAAGATAAAAAATGACAAAACTTTCCCCCCAAAAAGAAAAATTCAGTCCCCCCCCCCCCCAAAAACCGTATTCTGAAAGAACGTGAACAGTAATTTTGAAATTCAAGACTTGAAAAACTCAATTACAAGACAAAGGAATGCAATAAGATAGAGTTGAAGAAACCATAAAAACGATGGGGAAAGTGAAAATCTATGGAAACTAAGTTTGAAAAATCATCGTTATTCGACAACCGAATGCTTTTAAAAGTCAAAGACAATCCATTTTAGGTAAACCAGCTATTTTTCAGATTCTCTTGCAAAGAAAGATTTTCTCAAAGTCAAAGACAGTCTACCAAACAAATTTATGTTTCCTACTGATTATTCAAAACCAATCACTGCACAGATTTTTTCCTCAGAATATGTTGCCAATTGTCAGAACACAAATTGACGCACCAGGAATGTATAAAGTGCACACAAAACCAATCAAACTAGAACACGACCTCAGTTGGCATCAGACATAAGGAAACCTAACAAACTGTGTCTTTCTCCTACAGAGTAATTCCCAATACTATGTAACAGATCACAGCTTAAGAGGCAATCATCTGGAAGATAGAGTCATGTCTAGACAATAGTCAATGGAATAAGCAAAGAAGATGAAGACCACCGTAGGAATTTAAGTTTTCAATAATAAAACGTCTGTAATGCGTGTAATGACATTGAATGTAGACCTTGAATTTAAAACTATGTTTGTGTTACCTTGGTGGAAAATGTGTGCTGAATGAAAATCATGATTGTGTGTAGTACATTTATATCAATGGCGTTAATTATAGTACAGACAGCCATGGATGTGCCTATTAATACTAGAGAACCCAAGCAGAATGTGAACCAATCTGTTGCAACATCCAGTAAGAAAACCGTTACAACAGACTCCACTGTCAAGAAATTTAGAAACACAACTAAGAAGATTTATGAGCAAGTTAGTAAGACATGCAGTTGGTGGTATCCTAAGTATACACCACCCGGATACAATTGGAAACCTAAGTCTCAAATAGGAATGTTAACCAAACGTAGTATGCCTCTAGGAACTCCATCTAGAACTGCTAATAGTTTAGAACATAAGAACTCCTAGGTGTTCCACTGTGTCCAATACTCCATTGTCTTCTAAATTCCTTTTGCACTCGTAGAGAATCATCTATTCATCGTCGACTCAGGGTGCTCAAGCACATAACCGGAAATCTCAAACTTCTAACTATTGTGAGAAATTTCTAGAACAGTGAAAGTTTGGAAATGAGTCAAATTGCACAATTCTGGTTATGGGAGATCTGGTTCAGAGAGAAGAGAACTATTACCAATCAAACGGATTTGATTACTCGAAGGGTTAATCATAAATTATTCTCGTTGGGTCAATTCTGTGATGCGGATTTGGAAGTTGCTTTTTAGAAGTCTACATGTTGTATCCGTGATTTAAATGGAAATGATCTTCTCACAGGTTCTCGTGGCACATATTTATATTCCATTTCCTGTAAACTCCAACAACATCCTAATCCAATTTGCATATGGCTAAAGCAACATTGTAACGCCCCGACCCAAAAGGGTAGAAGTATTACAAATATGGTGTGACATCAAAAGCATACATAATCATAACACAAGCATAAACAGCGGAAGTCTTAATAAATAACCAAAGGAAATAAGTCAACATGACTTAAGGTACATAAGTTCTCAAAGGACAGACATATCCAAACGAAATAACCGAAATAACGAACGTCTTGAAAAGAAACAAATCATATATCAAAACTAAGATCTCTAGGGTAAGTCCACACTCAGCACTCATATCCCGAAAGCAACCCCAGCTCCTAGCTTAGATACCTGCCGCAGGAAAAGAAAGTGCGGCTGAGCTTACAAAGCCCAGTGAACAGATATATATAATCGAACGCAAAAGATAACGGAAAATCAAAGGATACGATACAAGGTGCAAAGGATATCACAAGACATGATCAAAGGAATACAAATATAAGGTAAGACAAATCAGAAGTCAATTCATAGTGTAAGGTAAGGATGAACCAGAAGCCCCTGATTCTGACGAAACGATTCGTCTTGACAAAGAACGTCGATCAAAATTAAGCGATCTAATCAGACCGTTTGATTATGCTCAATTGAATAATCTCTATGATTTGTTCGTTCCACAACGGGAAAAGTCTGCGCAACACAATTTTCCAAAAATGTCAACGATGAGTCAATCATCTACTAATAATGAATTTTCCAAAGAGTCTTTTCGTAAACAACCAACTTTGTTAGAGAAACGAATAGATGAATCCATTCCTTGGGATAAAAAGTGTCAAAGCTCTAAAGAACTTTTCAAGATTAAAAAGAGTGTTGACACGATTTTTGATGGAGTGGAACGTTGCAAACAAACAATCGCCAAAAGAACATATTTTGGTAACATCGATCCTTTCATTCAAAACACAATAGAAGGAAATTTTGGCCCCCAAATTAGTAAAATCAATGTGGATTTAGAAAGATTTCACTTGTGTTTGAAAGAGGAAATGGTTGCTGATTTGAAATATGTTAATTCTCTTGAAGATGAGGTAGATAATCTTAAGTCTCAAATGGAAACTCAAAAAACACAGTTTTTGAATGAAATCGACCGTCTTTCAAGGGAATATTACTATGCTGATCACATGAATGCAATACTTGGAGTGTACACTGATCTGGATGAAGTTACTAATTTGCAATGTGATTACTTAGAAACCTTGGAAAAATGTGAACGTCTTGAAAAAGAGCTTTCAAAAAGTAGAACAATGTCAAAGAGTTTTGAAGCACTTCAGAAACATGCGATTAATCTTGAACTTGATTTACAACAGTGCAAAGAAAAGATAAAAAATGACAAATCCTTCAAAGAAAATCAGTCATACGTATTTCTGAAAGAACGTGAACAATATGTTGAAATTCAAGACTTGAAAGCTCAATTACAAGACAAAGGAATTGCAATAAGTGAGTTGAAGAAACTCATAGAAAAGACGAAAGGAAAATCTGTGGAAACTAAGTTTGAAAAATCATCGGTTATTCGACAACCGAATGCTTTTAAAAGTCAAAGACAATTAATTTTAGGTAAACCAGCTATTTTTTCAGATTCTCTTGCAAAGAAAGATTTTTCAAAGTCAAAGTCAGTTACCACACAAAATGTGTCACATGATTTTTCAAAACCAGTCACTGCACAGATTTTGCCTCAGAATGTGTTGCCAATTTTCAAGAACACAAATGTGATTGCACCAGGAATGTATAAAGTGCACACAAAGCCAAATCAAACTAGAACACCTCAGTTGCATCAAGACATTAGGAAAACTAACAAACGCGTGTCTTTCTCTACAGGAGTAATTCCCACTACTAGTGTTAGCAGACCACAGCTTAAGAGCAATCAACTGAAAGATAGAGTCATGTCTAACAATAGTCAAGGGAAGAAGCATAAAGTAGAAGACCACCGTAGGAATTTTAAGTTTTCTAAAAATAAAACGTCTGTAACTGCGTGTAATGACAGTTTGAATGCTAAGACCTCGAATGTCAACTTTGTCTGTGTTACTTGTGGAAAATGTGTGCTGAATGACAATCATGATTTGTGTGTTCTACATTATATTAATGGCGTAAGTTCTAGGACTAGACAACCAATTACGGTGCCTATTAGTACTAGAAAACCCAAGCATAATGTGAACCAATATGTTGCAACATCCAGTAAGAAAACCGTTGCAACAGACTCCACTGTCAAGAAATCTAGACACATAACTAGGAAGCTATATGAGCAAGTTAGTAAGACATGCAGTTGGTGGTATCCCAAGTATACACCACCCGGATATAATTGGAAACCTAAGTCTCAAATAGGAAATGTTAACCCAAACGTTAGTATGCCTCTAGGAAATGCATCTAGAACTGCTAATATTTTGGAACATAAGACTCCTAGGTGTTCCACTGTGTCCAATACTCCATTTCTTCTAATTCTTTTGCAGCTCGTAGAGATAATCTTATACATCGTCGACTCTGGGTGCTCAAAGCACATGACCGAAAATCTTAAACTTCTAACTAATTTTGTGGAGAAATTTCTGGGAACGGTGAAGTTTGGAAATGATCAAATTGCACCAATTCTTGGCTATGGAGATCTGGTTCAAGGAACTATTACCATCAAACGGGTTTATTACGTCGAAGGGCTTAATCATAATTTATTCTCCGTTGGTCAATTCTGTGATGCGGATTTGGAAGTTGCTTTTCGGAAGTCTACATGTTATATCCGTGATTTGAAGGGAAATGATCTTCTCACAGGTTCTCGTGGCACAGATTTGTATTCCATTTCTCTGCAAGACTCAACAACTCCCAATCCAATTTGCTTAATGGCTAAAGCAACATCGTCTCAAGCATGGTTATGGCATCGTCGTCTATCTCATTTAAACTTCGACACCATCAACTTGCTTTCAAAGAATAATATTGTGAATGGCCTTCCAAAGCTGAAATTCGTCAAAGATCATTTGTGTTCTTCTTGTGAGCTGGGGAAAGCAAAAAGAAAGTCTTTTCACACTAAGACTACCCCGAGCTTAAAAAGACGGTTACAACTTCTACACATGGACTTATGTGGTCCAATGCGGGTAGAAAGCATTAATGGAAAGAAGTATGTTCTCGTAATTGTTGATGACTACTCCCGATATACTTGGACTCACTTCTTGAGGTCCAAAGATGAAACACCTGGAGTTCTCATTGATTTCCTCACACTTGTCCAAAGAGGACTTCATGCTCAATGGAACTCAATGTGGAGACCTACCAGGTGAAACTCCAATTGAGATTCCTGAACCTCGAAGAAGTAATAGAGCTCGGGTAGCTAAATCATATGGCTCTAATTTTCAACTATATTTAGTTGAGGGATCAAGAGATGAGATTGCTTCTCAATATTCTTACTGTTACAGTATAGAAGAGGATCCAAAGACCTTTGATGAAGCTATGAAATCCCGAGATGTTGCTTTCTGGAAAGAAGCAGTTGATGATGAAATAGGATCAATAATGAAAAATAATACATGGGTCTTATCTGACCTACCACCTGGTTGTAAACCATTAGGGTGCTAATGGATCTTCAAAAGGAAGATGAAAGTTGATGGTACTATCGACAAATTTAAAGCTCGATTGGTAATCTAAGGCTTTAGACAAAAAGAAGGGATCGATTACTTCGATATTTATGCACCAGTTGCTCGTATCTCTACTATTAGATTGTTAATAGCTTTAGCAGCTACTCACAATTTAGTGATCCATCAAATGGACGTCAAAACAACATTTTTAAATGGTGATTTGGAAGAGGAGATTTATATGAAGCAACCAGAAGGATTTGTTATGCTAGGTAATGAGCATAAAGTGTGTAAGTTAATTAAATCTTTGTATGGACTCAAACAAGCCCCTAAACAGTGGCATCATAAGTTTGATGATGTTGTTTTGTCAAATGGATTTATGTTGAATCAATCAGCCAAGTGTGTATACTGCAAATTCGATGAATCTGGTAAAGGAGTCATCATTTGCTTATATGTTGATGACATGTTGATTTTTGGTACTAACCAAACCCAAGTTGATAAAACTAAATAGTTTTTGTCCTCAAATTTCTCTATGAAAGACATGGGGGAGGCGGATGTAATTCTTAGAATAAGGATTAAGCGTGAGAATAAGGGTCTTACGATTACACAATCTCACTACATTGAGAAAATTCTCAAGAAGTTTAATTGTGAAGGTTGTGGTCCAGTTAGTACTCCCATGGAAGCAGGTATTAAATTAATGCCCCATGTGGGTAAACCTGTGAATCAACTTGAACACTCAAGAGCAATTGGATGCTTGATGTATGCTATGTCAAGCACAAGATCGGATATTGCTTATGTTGTCAGAAAATTGAGTAGATTTACTAGTAATCCTAGTAATCACCATTGGGAAGCAATTACTAGAGTATTCAGGTACTTGAAAAAGACAATGAATTATGGTTTGTCTTACGTTGGATTTCCTTCAGTTATTTAAGGTTATTCTGATGCAAGTTGGATAACCAATAGTGAAGATCATACTTCCAATACTGGTTGGTATTCTTTCTAGGTGGAGGTGCCATTTCATGGGCTTCTAAAAAGCAAACTTGCATTACTGATTCGATAATGAAAAGTGAATTTGTAGCTTTAGCTGCTGTAGGAAAGGAGGCAGAATTGTTAAGGAACCTTATCTATGAGATTCCTTTATGGCCAAAACCAATATCTCCTATTTCCATACATTGTGATAGTGTTGCCACTTTGGCTAAGGCATATAGTCAAATTTACAATGGAAAGTCTAGACACTTAGGTGTTAGACACATCATGGTTCGTGAGTTAATTACGAATGGAGTGATTTCTGTGGATTTTGTTAACAAAACTTGGCAGATCACTTGACTAAGGGATTAGCTAGAGACTTAGTGCACAAGTGGGCTATCGGGATGGGATTAAAGTCCATTTAAATCTCTATCTGTGAGACACCCAATTCCCTTCTAATACAACGTTAGAAGCTGAATTCAATGATGAAAGCTTACATTTAAAGATTGGAACACATTGTATCATCTCAAGGTATGTGTTCAGACTGCAGTGGGTTAGGTTGAAGTTTATCTTCTTAATAGTTCTTTTGATAAATTGCATTGCATGTGCAAGACTAAAAGAACTACCTATGTGAGCATTGAGTGTCGCCGCTTCAAGAAGCTAAGACTTGGCTTTCTATATGCTCATGAAGGATATGGACGCAAGGCTTTGTAATAGTGTCAAGTATATGTACATTAGAAACTTGTAGAAACTTATGCGTATATTATCTTCGAGTATTCAAACGAGTTGATGGGTTCAATCCGTAGGACACCATGATTCTCAAATATTTGGAATGCATAATATACTATGTGAAAATTCAATCTCTAAGACATTTTCATTTATGCATGAGTTTGGTTTGTTTTGTCTAATTTTAGTAGATCAAGGATTACACTAAAATGGGGGAGGAATGTTGGTGATTTTAGTATCATCAGTATATTTTATGTAATTATGATTTGAGATCAAGGGCTTAGTCAAGTTAAGTTATAGTCAAGTTAGGAGGTACAGAGTGCACGCTTGTACTAGCTAGCTCGATATCGCCAAAATAAGTGCAGGGGTCAAGGGGGCTGCGCCCCCTTGCGGGGTCAAGGGGCAGAGCACCTTGCTGGGGCCCCGCTGCCAGGTCAGCGGGCGGGAGTCGAGGGGGAGCCGCCCCTCGTTGGGGTTTGGGGGCAACGACCCCAGCGGGGTTCGGGGCAGCGCCCTGACCCAAACGGTATACCTAGTGCTCCAAATGCATTATTCGTTTTCTTCCAACCAGTTTTCCCCCCAAATGACACACCTTTTCCCAACAGGCGTGACCTTTCCTGCCAACCGTCTATAACCGAAATTAACTGATTTTCGGTTATGTTATATAATACAGTTTTATCTCTTGAAGACACAACACACATAACAACTTTCTGTGTATTGCTTTGATCTCTCGTGCCTTAATGACAAAGTGTTTTTTTTTCTGAATTATCCAATTGAGGATTTCATGTAACCCGAGGCATATAGGGTCGAAATACTTCAATCTGAAAGTAATCTTAACACGATTCAGAGAATATATCAGGATAGTTTGATTATTACCCACTCATAAACACACCGAAATTCTAACAAATCCGACTACCCAAACCATTTCCTTATTGTTAAGCTGCACAAAGTGTTGTATTCTTCAACTGAAGTCCCTATCTTCTTGCAACTTGAAGGACTACATAAGACCTTTTGACTTTAAGACTTAGAATATGCCATTTAACATTCTCAGGTATATGATCTTAGTAGCAACTTCCTTTGTTTCACACTCTTTGCCAAACATATATTTTTTTTTGAACGACAAAATTTTATTAACTAGCAAGGCGCTAGAACAAACATTACAAAGAAATCAAATGAGGGTTTTTAAGCCAAGCATCCCAAGAAAACAACCTTTTACATCTATAATAACACCAATGAAAAGAATGTGACACGATATCGTCGAAGATCACCGAACGAGTAGGCGGGGTAGCATCAAAAATGGTACGGTTCCGCAACCCCCATATAGACTACCAAGCAACATAGAAAACGCCTTCTAATAAACTTTTAACTTTAGATGAAAGCCGAATAGAAGAAAACCAAGAATACCACTCCGAAAATGAGGACCAATCCTGCCAATCAGGATCCCACCTTCGACATACACATTGTAAAACAGCCCGAGACAAGGAACAACGAAAGAAGACATGATGAACATCTTCCTCACCTGTGATACATAACGGACAAGAAGACGACTCTAAAGAAACTCCTCTGCGAATCAGGTTAGACCTAGTTGGTAAACAATTACGACGAGCCCGCCAAGCAAATATGTTAATTTTAATAGGAACAACTTTCACCCACCTTGTAGATTCAGACTGCGAAGGAAGATACAACTCGTCAATAACATTCCGAACCTCTTTAACACTGAAATCGCCGTCGCTAGAAACCGAGCACACCCAACGATCAAAAGAGGAAGATAAAGACACCGAATGAATGATCGAAGAAAGCTCGGAAAATTACTGCTGCTCCAATCCTCCTCTCACAAGTCTACGTAACGAAACTTCCAAGGAAGCTGCCAATTTCGCAGCCACAGAAATCTGTTGGTTCGACTCAAGGGAAAACATACGTGGGAATTCATCTCGAAAGGGTTTATCTCCCTTCCAAATATCCAACCAAAAGCGAGTATTATTGCCATCTCTTATGTGCTTAGAACATTGGGATAAGAAGTCAAAACCATTAGCCTTAAGAACTTGAACTTCCCTTAGAATCGAGCTCTAAATTGAAGCCGTTTGAATCGAATGAGTATCAATCGTAGATCCATACACCGCTTGAATGATACGAAACCAAAGAGAGCCGTCTTGAGACACAAACCGCCACACCCATTTGAGGAGAAGAGCATGGTTAAGAGCATGAAAACTCAAAACGCCAAGACCCTCTTTTTTCTTAGAAGCTAAAATCTTTTCCCACGCCACCCACGATATTTTTTTCTCCGAAGGCTCAGCCCCCTTAAAAAAAATTACTCCGAATGGATTCCATCACCTTAAGCACACCTTTAGGAACCTTGAAAATAGACATCGTGTAAAGAGGAGACGCACCAAGAACCGACTTCAAAAGAGTAAGTCTACCACCAATCGATAGGGTTTTCGCCTTCCACTTGGAGAGGCGTGTTCTCAACTTAAGAACCACATCGTCCCAAGCCTTATGGCGAGACATACACTCAACCACAATAACCCCAAGATAACGAAACTTATTTTGCATAATAGAACAACCAATAGATGCCGCCATAGCCTCAACAGATGAACGAGGAACACCCACACCCAAAACTTGACTCTTACTAATATTAATTTGTAACCCCGAAGCGAGAAAAAAACACTTAAGGATGTAAATGATTCCTCTCAAATTCGCGTCGGACCACTCCCCTATAAACAAGGCGTCATCCGCATAAAATAAGTGAGATAATGAGAGAGATCCATGAAGACGAATACCTTTAAACAACCCTTCATTGACCGCTCTACTAATGGATAAGTGTAACGACTCCATAATGAGAATAAAGAGATAGGGTGATAAAGGATCACCTTGTTTAAGCCCACAATGAAATTGGAACTCGTTAGATGGGCTCCCATTCACCAAAATCGAAGCCTTTGCAAAACAAAACGTACCTCGAATCCAGTTGCACCAAATCGGACCAAATCCAAAAGCCTCAAGAACATCAATCAAGAAGTCCCAACGAACCGAATCATACGCCTTAGCAAAATCTACTTTAAAAAACATCGCTTTCTTATTCTTCTTTTTACACCAATGAAGAACCTCGTTAAGAATAAAAGGGCCATCCAAAATCTGTCTCTCAGCTACGAAAGCGGATTGGGTTTCAGAAACAATATCCGCGATTACCAAGGCCAACCGATTAGCCATGATCTTCGTAACAACTTTGTAGACACTCCCTATTAGGCTAATAGGCCGATAATCATTAACAAATTTAGCATCCGGGACTTTTGGAATTAAAGCAATGAAGGAAGAATTACATCCCTTAGAGAACGACCCATTCACAAAAAAATGCTCAACCGCATCACAAAAATCAGGCCCAATAAACTCCCAGTATCTCCTAAAAAATTCGAATGTAAACCCATCCGGACCCGGGGACTTATTTTCCCCACAGTCCCACACAGCCGAACGGATCTCATCGCGGGATACTCCTCTCTCCAAGTCAGCAGCTTGTTCTTGCGACAACCTGTTAGGAAAAGAAAAATTAAGTTTAAGCCTAGCCATCGTAGGCTTTTTAAACCGAGTCCCATAATGATCAATAAAAGCCTTCTTGACTAAACTCGGATCAGTGAGCCAAATACCCTCGTCAAACACACCACGAATCGCTAAATGAGAACGTTTCTTATTTATAATACCATGAAAATATTTCGAATTCTCGTCCCCTTCAATCGCCCATCTAACTTTTGATTTCTGCAACGAATCCGTGGCCTCCATCGCCTTAATATCATTAAGCTGACATTTCAATTCATGTCGCCTAAGGAGCGACGAATCAGAAACCCTACCCTGGTCTAGCTCCTTATCAATGCCACGTAACTACTTTAATATAGATTGCTTGGAACAAGATAGCTACGAGTTTTTATCTTTGATCCAATACCGAATAATCTTCTTAAGCTCCTGATATTTTGCTGTTTTGATTGTAATTTTATTGATTTCTATAACTTCACAGTGGAGTGTCTGAGATGAAGGCATATGGCT